>JASANA010000746.1:0-20432 GCA_030248095.1 Ptycholaimellus sp. GST1_10
GTAGACTACAAGGAGTCTACTTTGCAGCCAACTGAGCGGCTGATTTTGATGAGTCCGGACCATCAAGACTCCGCTCCGCGCCAAGTTCATGGCTGACTGGACAAGCGGACTACTAATCGTCTGCTACAAAAACCGACAATGACTACTTCCAGAATTAAGACTCATCGAAAGACTCCGTGGAATGCTGCTTTTGCTGCGACTGTTTTGACGGTTCAAAAAGTTCACGGCGGCGGACTTCAGCTGGCAAAGCTTGGCTAAAAAATCCCTGCACCAATTTGCCGCCTACGCAAGCCCCTTCGCCTGCTATTCGACACCAGCAAAAACAGCCCCTCAACCTGCAACCCCCCTCCGCTGTACACATTTTTAATGTTTTCCTGCTATCAGTGGACAGACCAGTCTGTTAACCATAGGAAAGGGGGAAACCTCACATTACTTCAGAGGCAATTTCTCGCCATAGGAAAGACCTAGATTTCTGCAAATGTACACACAAGTTAATGACAGTTTGGACTAATTTGAGTTAAATTCTTGCCCCCAAAGCTTTTAATGGGCCTGAGAAATGAAGCTGCGAAGTTGGATGAATTTTTTTTGATCGTCAAACCAACTTGTTTTTAGACTGATTTTACTTAAATAGGCATTTCTCAACAACCGCTCAATCAATTGAGCTGCAAATTTTCACACTTTCTAAGCACAGTTAGGTCTAGTTTGTGTGAAAAAATCAGCTCTTTAGCTGCAAGTGGGGTGGAGATATAAATTTCCAAAGTTAGGTGAATGTAAATAAACTACCCCCCCCTGTACACTCCACTTTTCAGCGCCACACACACTCCCCTGCAAAACATCCCCCGGCCTGCAAGAACCTGCCCCTCCACCAGTCTTCACAAGAAGGGCGGCAAGAAAAGGAGGGCAGACTAATTGCCCCCCCCTCCGCCCTCCCCTCTGCGGGCCTACGTTTTTTGGCGCAAGCTCTGAAAAAGCGGCCCCCAGAGAGCGCAAACAACGGGAGATTAATGACCCTCCTTACAACCACACCCTACTCTCTGCGCCCTCCTCCAGCAAAAGCGGCTTCCAAGGAAGAGCCAGTGCGGACGACAGATGAATCCGCCCTGCCACCACCCCCCGCCTTTTTGCGCCCCTTGCAAAAAGTGGCCTCCGCACAGACGCTCATTTGTCAGCTCTAATCGCCCAACCGCCTCAGAGCTAGGATCGTTAACAACCCCCCTTTCTCTACCTAATGGCCCCCTCCATCAACTTTACACACCCTTCCTCTACATGCACTGGCTGAGCGCGCACAGGGAGCTCCTTTTGACACCTAATGGTGATAAACGATGCAGAAGTTTTTCCGCCAGCGCTCCAGAGAGACAGGCATCTGCCAAGCCTGCTTTGGCCTCCACACACAGGAGCCTGGGAATTGCTCCCCTGCTACTCCACACCATCACCACCTTCTAGCCACTATGGCCCCACCCCCACTGCGGGGGGAGGATCGGAGGTACCCAGCCCCATCCAGCTACTCCTCCAGCCTCAGCCAGTCCCTTGGCCAAGTCCCCCCATCAGCGCCCCTCACTTCCCACTCACCCTCAGACGCCCCTCTGAGCCGAACTCTTAGCCCCAACTCTAATCCCACAGCAACTGTCCACTGCTGTTGCCGTAGACCCTCAAGCCCTAGCAGCCCATCGTCAACAGCCTCCAGCCCTCTTCATTGACCCCTGACACATTTCTCCCCGAGAAATATGTCCGCCGACCACGTCCTACAACCGACAGTTGCTAGCTCCCACGCCCCACCACCTCCTTCCCTCAACCCACACTCTTCCCAGGGAGACGAAATAGACACCACGCCGCACCAAGAGGAGGAGGGAGAGGAAGGAGAGGAGGTGGGCAAGGAAGAGCCAGAAGAAGAAGCCAGCTCTGAGTCAGAGCCGGTAAGGAAGCGAACAGGACAGTTAGGAGCATTCCAAGGCCTTCCCAGGGGAGAAGGAGCTCCTAGCCTGCCTCCAGGGAGGCGAGGAGCCCAAGTACAGGAGCCAGAAGTCTCCTAAATGCGACCGGCGATCTTCCAGTAGCCGCCGACGGTCGCCAAGATGAGAAGCCGACTCCTCCTTACCGACAAAGGCGGAGACCAAGCTTCAGGTCCTTTCCACACTCATACCTCTATCACCAGCCTACTTGCTGCCCGAGGGAGTCCCAGGAGCCCATCTTCAATGGAAACAGAAGCTAGCTTCTCCGGCAGCACGGCTTTAGCCAGTCCATTGCCAGTCCTTTTGTCTCCTACGCAGACGGAGACCTCTTCCCCGGCTTTGTCTCCAACTCCAACCACTGCCAGGGTCACATTTGCTCCACTCCCTCTTCAGGAAGCTCCATCGTCAGCAAGCCTAGAGAAGAGGAGGAGAGGAACGACCCTGGCATCACCGCCTTCAGCTCCAATTGCTGCCAGGGTCACCTTTGCCCCACTTCCCCTTCAGGAAGCTCCATATTCAGAGGACCTCAAGGGGAGGAGGAGAGGAACGGCCCTAGCGTCATCGCCTCCTGTTCTGGCAGTGCCCATGGTCGCCTTTGCCCCGCTTCCTTTCCCAGAAGCTCCAGCCCCAGGGAGTCTCAAGAGGAGGAGGAGAGAGGCAGGACCCGGGATACCGGAGCTCACAAGCCTACCTGAACACCGGCTCCAGGTTGATCGACAATCTGCAGCAAAACTGCGCTGATCTCCTCCAGCAACTCCACTGGAGGGACGACCGCATACAGGAGCTGGAGCAACAAGTTCAGCAACAGAAAGGCGCCGCCATCGGATCCTGCCTTGAATCACTCCAAGCACAGAAAGCACTTTCCTTTGAAAGACAGTGCTTTGAAAGACTTTCCTTCCAGACCAGGCATCAAAGGCTAGGAGAGCTTACTCAACTCTCCAAGTGGCCAGCAGACTACGTCGTCTGCAACTACTACTCGGCGATGGCAAACAGGAGGTCTGGATGTGGACAGCTGTGAGATACGGTCGCCTCTTGCTCACCTTCAATGGCAAGGCCGCCCACGTATCCTACAGCGAGCACAGTGTCTAGCACATCCCCTGCCTTCTATCTCCTGCCTAGAGCAACGGAGCGCTAGTCTCCAGGACTTTACTCTGCACTACTGCAGTTCTACTTCATGCCGGACATGTTCAGCGGCAAGAAGCAGTCCGAGTCCAGCTGCGCCACCATCTTCCACGGCTGCCAGTTCACGACCAAGCCCGGCGTCCAGAAGCTCAGCCCCTTCAAGGATGCCCTGTCCCGACACGGGCTCTAGCAATCCTTCGGCTCTCTCATGCCTTCTCTCAGCATGACGCCAGCATCAGACTAGACCCGAGGGAACCTGAACGGCTTCGCCAACAGCTCCCGCCTGGACAGCAATGAACTGTACACCGCCAGATTGCATTGCGGATGACATACATACCCCTTTACTCCTCACTTCATCGACGTCTACGATGGTAGAACCGCCGCAAGCTACTGTTGAGCCGCATGCTTTACACCGGCGGCAAATCGGAGCCTACCTCCTCCACCTCACCGCCGCCCAGTTCATTGTCAGTTGAAGCGATAAGGCGGTAATATCAGTACATGCTGTCATCCTTCAATCCATCCTGGAACAAGGCTCAAAGACTTTCACACAGGGCCATCTTAAACCAAGCCGCCAGGGAATTCTAGCATCACTTGGCCACCATCATCGCGCCAAACTATGCATCCTTGGCGCCACACGCCCTACACTCGCTCTCCTTGGCCGCCGAGAGGGAAGAGTACCCAACACGGCACCCGACATGGGGAAACAGGAAGCCAAACTGTGCTGCTGCCTGTAGACATGCAGACAGATGGCCAGCGCCTTCGTTGGCAGGAAACACAGTCATAGCTCCTGCTACACTCTCCATCCCTACATTCCTCGCACCACACCTGTCACATCTGGTCCAGACTGAGCTCCTTCTACCAGCTCAGCCTCGCCCAACACTCTTTGGACAACGCGACAGATGACAGCAACATGAGATGACTACTGCTTGACAACAACAGCAGACATATTTGACGTAGAGCCAGAGGGATGCCAGTGCCTTCCCACGGTATCTCCACCTGCTAGGCAAGCACAAGAAGATCCACTGTCCAAGGGAGACTGCCAGAACTTCCCGCCAGTAACCGCCGGATCCTTGAACCTCCCGCATGCTACTGGAAGCTGACAGAAGCCACTGAGACTGTCTGCCTTGGCCGGAGAATACCCACGCCTCGGTTCAGCTGCTGCCAGCTGTTCAGGACCTGCCCGCCACAGCCGGTGGCCACTGGTGACCAAGGACTCCTGTCAGCCACAGCGGAAACCTGAACCTTCAGTTTGACACTGGACGCGACAAAGACCTCCCACCATCACCGGAAGCCCCCCCCAGGCTTACTGCCAATGTTGCTGGCTGTCCAGGCCATCAACACAAGTTGAAGACTGGCAAGACCTTCTCGCTGCCAAGGGATTGCCAAGACTACCGACCACAACAAAAGACTGGCGAGGTCTCCTGGCTGCTGCCACTGGCTGACCAGACTCTCTACCCCAATGACCAGCTGCTCCAGCCTCCAGCATGATACTGGAGGCTGTCAGGACTTTGTACTCAAGGGTTACTGGAGGCGGCCAGAACTTCCGATCAGTCAACACCGGGCTCTCCGGCCCCCAGCGAATTCCAGGGATCATCTGGTGGATGGGGACTGCTGTTCACCGCCCCTGGTGGCCAAGGCCCCTCATTGACCATCGCAGGAGGCCCGGACCTCCAAATGGATACCGGAAACTGCAACTGACTTCCACCACCGCCGCTGACAGGAGGCGGCGGAGGGCAGACGATACTTCAAACAGCAAGGAAGTAGTCAGAATGCAATTTCTATCAGTCCGCCGGATGGTCCTTGATAATCTGCACAGACCAAGGAAGCCACACTGAACCTTCAGCCGCCGAAAGGCGTCATCTGGAAGAGAATGAAGAGGCGTAGATGGACGGCGACCATCGGCCCCAAGGACAGAGATCTCAGCTTCGTCCGGGAGGCACAGACCTCTAGTCTACTCCTCGAGGAAGCCAGAAGAGTATCTTTTCTGCCCTTCGACGGACAGTGCTGTTCAGAACTACGACTGCAGTTTTCACAACTGAGTCGTAGACCAACCCAACTGAAACTACCCGTCCCAAACTCTCACACGTCGGACTTTGCGCCTGACTTCCGCTTCATCAGACCGGATGACCTAAGCAACAGGTGTCGCTTTGGTGCTAACAAGCCACCAACTCGAAGGCCTGACAGGCGGCGGTGACTGCAACATGTTCAGTGAATATCAGAGCAGATGGAAACGCCTGGATGACACCGATCGCGACAGCATCTACTCCGGAACTCATCCTTCCAGTCTTTTGCTTGCCAACTGTCATGATTACCCACTTCCAAGGACCACCTCTCCACATCATGCTGGTGCTTAACCTCCTCCTACTTCGACGATGGCCGGGATCCATCTGGAGATGACGCTATGAACCCCAGAAGCCTCCAGGCGGTTGCCATCAGCCCACAGTGCTTCGCGCAAGGCTCTGTCAGCTCCAGAGCCTGAGCTCCCGATCCATCCAATTCTCAGATCACCATTACATCATGGGCCTAGGAAAATAGGCACCACTGGTTTCTGACCCGCGTTCCAGTCGTTGGAAGCTCTCAGCCCTCGTCCACTAGTTCCGGGAACCTTGGACACACTGCCGATGGCCTTACAAACTACGGCAGACCTCGGGGGTCCCACCCGGGCCTTCGCCGTGCAACTTTCGGACGCCACACACTGGACCAACCTTGACAGCTGCTCCCTGTTTTGACTGTGGTTTGCTGACTAGCTGCTACTGCAACATGAGCGGCGGACAATAGGATGGATAGAACTATCTGGGCGACCCTGGCTGAGATGAGCTCACCCCTTCAGAGATCTACTGGCACTCAACTTCGTCATTCTTCTACTCGGTCCGCCGCGCAGACTGAGCCTTGCAGTTCATCCGTCAATGCCGGTCCCACGGACACCTCATGGACAGCCATAACCACAACCCGGGACTACATTAGTTCTGACCAGCTGGAAACCTCGGATGACCACAACCTCGCACACACTGTCAGTGACTCCGCCACCGGCAACGGCAGCCTGCATCCTGTGGCCGCGTATCACGGAAATGTGACCTCGGCAGAGCTGTTGCCTCCCATCACACCCCACTGGAATCCTTAACCTGCACCCTCTTCTCCACCTTGACTGCCTTGGACAGCCCTTTTCAATTCCTTATCACCATCCTTTAAGCTCCCAACCTACTTTTTTTTCCTAACTACACTAATCAACCCGCTCAATACCGCTATTCAACTACACTGACGCATAGTCTCTTGCGGCCACCATTCCTTCACTACTCACCGCCACCAAGGAGGAAGGAGATACGGAAGGATATTTCCGTCAGACTCGTCACCACCAGACGGACTTTCTCTAGGAATCCGTCGATCTGCCCTTCCCTTCCTCCATCATTCGAAGAGACCAAGCAGTGGAGCAACAAGGGATAGCGAGTCAGTACATCTGGGGACTAACTGACCATTGAAAGTGGATCGGCTGAAGAACCAGTCTCGCGCACTTAGATACCGCGTGCCGGAGCACCCAGCCCCCTCCATTGATGGATGGACGACACAGTGCCAAGCTCCACTCTACCGCCGGCCCAACAACCGCACATCCACCGGACAACATCAATAGCCACGCTAACCGCACAACACCCACTCGATGTTGCCCACATCACGTCACCTTCTCCTTCGACACCGTCTGGCCGCCAGGAGGAGAGAGTACCCGACGTACATGACCCGACCATGAATACTGCAAAGAGAGGCAGAGCCGGGACAGTAAGGAGATGGGGACCAGTTTTCAAGATCACCAGATGGCCAAGAAACAGGCGAATGAGACATCCCCTGGAGGGAACTAGACCTACCTGGGATCCACTGCGATACAACAACGTCAAGACAGAAACTACACGTCACTGTCCAGGACATAGTCGGGATACACATGAAGCTTGAGGAGAAAGTCGTCCGATCACATCACCTCACCAAGACTTACCCTCGGAGAATACTAGAGCTTTAAAGCTTCGGTCAAATCCGAGGAGGAACACAGATAGGGAACAAATAGCAGGGTCTTCAGCCCAGTGAGATAGCCAAGTCGCATCATTGATCAACGCTGAGACGGACGGCGGACAAGTCAGCAGAGGATCCATATCAAGAAGACTCTCGATGACACTCCTTCTACGTCAAACAACAGAGAGTCCTGTACATCCACCAGCCAATACCAGTCATCCTTACGCTTGGACATCAACAGCCTGCTCAAAGTTGGAAGCCAGAGGAGGATGTGGCCTTGGAGCATTCGAGTCCCGAGTCCTGTCCATCACCAGCCAACCAGAGAAGACGGAACAGCGACACTTCGCCTTACCCAGAGAAGGAAGTCTGTCTATCCAGAGTTCAGTCAACGGCCGGACCCCCTCTTCATCGTCCTTCTTCAGTATCCCCAGTCCTTGTTATCAATAAGGACAGCGCTGCCTGGAAAGACATCCACGAGTCCCCCATTTACTCTCCTGAAGAGCAGGGAAGCCCTCAAAGAGCAACACTGGGGAACGACGTGGACGCGCACTCCCATGCAGGAACATCAGCACTACCGAGAGGAGGGACCATTGAACCATCCTGATATGAGGTCGGGATCAACCGGGAGAACTGCGAAGGAAGCTAAGGGAGCGGAGGCACAGCAGCCTCAGCTCAGACCCCGTCAACACGAAATTGAGGAACATGAGATCTTGTGGACAAGGTGGAGCTGGAGCGGCACCACGAGACAATTCCCGCAGGCCCACTCTTATAATCATGGCGGCACTCACGCTCCGCGACCTTCACGTTGACGAGACAGGCCAAAGTAGAACCTGGTTGTAGCTGGAAATTCAACGCTGATTTGGAAGCAACTATGAAGATGGAAGCGCCAAGTCACCCTACACCAACCAAGCTGGCATCCAATGGTGCACGCTGCGGAAAGTGCGATAGAGAGGTTGCATTGGTGGACCAAGTTGACTGCAATGACTGTCGACGCCCTCTGTGCCTAGCCTGCTCTAAAGGAACGCTGGAGCTGATCCTGGGACCGACGGATACAGCACTGCTCATGAGAGTCTGTCAACGGCTGTTGGGGAACAACTCAGCGATCTACTGCTGCCCCGATTGCACTCACAACCACGTCCCCTCGTGGTGCTCCATCGTGGAACAGCTCGTGGCGCAGGGGATTTTTCACCCGGAGAACCTAACCAAGCACCAGCTCTATCACACAGACAGCGAAGGAAATCAGCAATTCCTGGCCCTGTGCGACGTGCTCTATCAGGAAGCTCGGGTTCTCCTAAGGGCGTCAACGCCAACTGATGGGGCTATCTCCGACTCCATGACGTCAACTGCCACGGCAGACAATGCCCCCGACGACCATCCTTGGAAGACATCAGTACCTCATCCACGTCAAAACTATCACGATGTGAACCAAGTGTGTATGGCCATTGCCTTAATCCAAGACCAGCTGGATTGACTTCCTCCAAGTCACCCAAGTAGAACAAATCTCCAACGTCACCATAGAAGGCTACGCTTCAACAGGAGACAGCTACAAGCTGAAGACCCCCTCACCGGTTCCGGTCCCCCAAGTCTGGCCACCGCTGCGCTTCCTGCAATGCCAACAATGCTCGACGAGTTGCCGAATGAGACACTGGAACTGAGTTTACAACGTCTAGACAGGCACAGCCTAGCTGCCACTCGTCTCGTGTGCTCTAGGTGGCATTGCTTAGTGGAGAGAGCGCCTTGGGAAATCCTGCCCAAAGTCCACTTTTGTTCACTGACAATATCTGCCCGACCTCAAATGGAGGTTCGGCTGGAGAAGTTTGTCAATGAGGCCATCCCGGGAGAAATCGAAGAGGATGGCGACCTGCCATCAAAAAAGTTCCGCCGGGACTTGTCCTCCGCTCCTCCTCCCACCTCCCCCAACATTCCCCCCTACTCTACAGAACCGTCCGGAGGGATGCAACGAATCACGAAACAGAGAAGATCAAGCCTGAACAGGAGCATCACCGGCTCCACGCTCAGGCTCACCGACACTCTGTCCAACCTGGAGGAAAGACGAGGCCTTGCCAACTACTTTTGTCATATCTCAGCAGACAAATTGGTCCTACGAGGCCTAAGCGGCAGGGGGCTGAGAATAATGCTGCTACTGTTCAAGAAGAAGTGCTTAGATAACAAGGTGCTTGTTTTTGACGGCTGCAGTTTCAAGAGAGTCCCCAAACGGTTGGTCTTCGATTTCCTCCAGCCACGTTGAGGCCGCCTGGAGGAAGTTCAACTATCCTCCTGCTACAACATGGACCAGTCTCTTTCTCCGGCCAAGTTCTGGGATGCCACCGGTCCACTGTCCGGCCCATTCCCAACCATCCATCTCAAGGATCACCATGCTGATTCCCCCTGGATGGATCAACTAGCCTCTGGGATCCTGTTACTTCCACAACCACCATGGATGCTAGATCTGGACGGCATCAATCCCCCGCCGAGAGTAGTGTATCAACGCATACGCAATTGGCTAGAAGAGGACACAATCATGGGATCGACATGGGCAGAGGCAAGGCGGAAGTGGGAACAAACCACCAGCCCTCCCGACTCCAAGCCAGCGGTCGCTGACTACACCGTACCTGACAAAGCCACTGTCTTCTGCAGCGATCTCCGAGCAGCGTTTGCTCAGACATGCGCCCAGAACCGAGAAGGAGGCTCCACTTCGTTGGTCGGAGGACAGAAGCCCACAACGAAGATCAAAGAACGCAATTTCATCATCAAAATCGATCGTAGTCGCGATCTCTGTCTCCATCGCTTCGGCCTTAGGGCAGGGATCCACGTTTTGAAACCCGACGGCATCCGTATTCAAGTTGAGATACACAAGATACTCAAGCGGTGCCTTGATGGCAAAGGAGACTACGCGCGACGCCAGCGCAAGATGGTGCTGAAGAGACCAGATGGAGCTCGTCTCTCACTCTATCTTCAATTCTGACTGCGCCTGCGGAGGCTGGACCGGTCTATTTGGATGCCAAAACTGCTCGACTCCAGGCTCGCCGGATGATAATTCCCCTCCTATCCCCCTAGTATTGTGATGCTTGTAGCTTAGATCCAAAGCCCCATTCCTCTGCCTGCGCTAATTGATGGTGTGATCCACTCTGCCCTTTCCCGGTTGCCCAGCGGGTGCGCTGTGCCGTTTCCCAAGCCGGTTTTGTCCAACCTCTAGTCAACGAGGCGGGCGGAAGGGAGGCCGGGATCAGTTGCTCTATAATGTGGCTCGCTCTGCCCCAACCAGTTCCACTCTCTTCCTAACCCCCTTCGGTGAAGACGATGAAAGTGTATCTCGCTACGTTCCTGCTGCATATCACCACACGTGATGCCAATTTGGGAGGGGTATTGGCATTCCCTGGATACTTCACCTATCCCGGCATATGATAGCTTTATGCATCGGTCTTGACGAGTTATTCAATTTTATTTGGGGGATCCATGCACAGAAAAATTTAAAAACATGAAATAATCGAAAAGATTGCAATTTTGCGATTTTTGGGCATTTTTTGACTTTTAAACTTCATAGCTCCTCCAATTTTTAACATTTTCTGTCGGACTTTTTTTTCAATTGTAGCTACAACAATACTGCGTAAAACCCTATTGTTAGTTTTCAAAGTTTTAACTAAAATGTGTTAAAAATATTGGACTGACTCAAGCCAATTTTTTGATTTTTGGCCTACTCAGGAGTCTGATGTCTTTTGGATTAATTAAATAATTCATCTTAGAAGTTGATTTACAGTTCCGTGGTGTCCACCTTGAACTTTTGTTTGAGGTTAGCGCGAATTGGATTAAACCAATTATGGATATGTTAAAGCAAGCATTATCAATCTATTCTGACTTTTTTGCTAAAATTTAATAATTCTATTGTTCAATTAATGATTATTTTCGCCTTATTAAGAGCATCACCGAAACTTATATTGTAATGTAGTGAAAAATGATAGGCAAATATTCCTCAATGATGGCAATGAAATGCTCAATGAACACCTATATTACTACAATGGCCACACACCTATATTACTAGTATATATATTTCTGTCCGGGGCTCATAATCCATGGTTTTTCAATGAAATTGGCTGATGTTTTGCATGAAGGTCCGCCTGGGTGGTGCCTCTAGGCCATTTTTGGTGCTTGGCGTAATTTTTTGAATTTCGCCCAAACTCAACTTTTTGATGTTTCAAAGTACCAAAAATCATAAATCGCTGGGTTTACAGTGAAATGAGCTGATTTTTGGCAGGTACATCCGGTGATGTGTTTTCTTGAAGCTGGCAAAAGGAATTTCCGAAATATTCATTATTTCCCATTCTATGGCTAAAACCAAAAATCTTGATGTTTCAAAAATTCGAACATCCATAAATCGATGGTTTTTCAATGAAAACAGTTTAATTTTGGCATGTACGTTTGTCATGGTGATATCTTGAAGTTGAGAAAAGGACTTTTTGAAACATTTATTATGTCTTTTGTATAGTCAAATGCCTAAAATCTTTATATTTCAAGAATTCGAACATCGGGGGGGGGGGGGGGGTGGGGACCAAATTTGTCTCAATAACACACCAAAAAATGCGCGAAAAGCACGCCAAATTTTTTTTGGCAGTGCATATAAAAGATGTAATAAAAACAAGGAAAAATAGCATATTTTGTGTAAAATTTGTCTTTTTTGCGCACTGCGCGGAAATTTTTTTGGAAATTAGGTCCGGTAGATTGAAATTTAGAGTGAAGAACCTTAAAATTTGACATTAAAATAGGCAAGTGGTGCTTCTAATAATCCGATTCTAATTTCTCCCTTCCTGGAAATTTCAGGGGGATTCCCACCCTCCTAAATCAGTTCGGGGGGGGGGGTGAATGTCCCCCTTTACCCCTCCAAAATCTGCCCTTGGTGCCAATGCTCTTAATTTATATTTTTCTTGCAATTGAATTTTGAATGCATTTGTTTTTTTGGTAAATGTAAAAGTAAAGCAAAGCAATGTTAAATGCATAATGAAAACACAAAGTGCAATAAGCAATAATAAAATGGGTCACAATTATCCATGAACATTACCAAAATCAGGGAAATTGAGAGGCAGCTGGTGTGAAGGTGCTTGGGATAGAGAGGTCCAGCTGCTCCAGGAAAACCAGCCAGCCAGAAGCCCATCACTGTGTATATCCACCTGAGTTCCCTCCCTCAAAAACAAAGATTTTGTTCAAGTATTTTCAATCAAAGTGGTGACAGAAAAGCTGGAGAGGCAGCGTGGAATTTTAGGCCTTGTGCCAGGCTTCCCAGTTAGAGCGCAGAGTGTGGTTGTGGGAATAGCATTGAGCCAAACGACATATGACACCTCCCAGAACAAGAACAGCATTTTCGTCGTCAGATTAGAGCACTCTGACAGGAGCATTTTCTCTTTTCTGCTGCCAGCCTTATTGCATGGTCCACCATTTATTCCTTCCACCAGCAAAGACCAGTTATTGCTTGAGCAGTGACTTTGGGCCAGCATTTTTTCTTTTCCCCCCACAAGAGCAGCGATCATTTATTCTTTTCCACCAGCAAGACCAGCAACATTGCCCCAGCATTTATTCTTTTCCCCAGCATCCACCATTTATTCTTTTTTCCCCAGCAGACCATTTATTCCCTGAGCAGTGAATATTTCTCCCCACGTGCAGTATTTTATCTTTTCCAACCATGACTTATTTTCCAAGCCAGAGACTATTTTCTATGGGCACAGCATTTTAACTTTTCTGCCAATAATTCCGCTTTATACACATTTTATTGCAGAAAACAGGTGACGTTCACTCCTCAACATCGCCAGCCAATGTGATATTCAACAGATGCCATTATGCATGATCAATTTGGGCGAATTGTCAAAGATTTGCATACGGGCTTAGTTGAGATTGGTTTTGAACACCAGGGGGATGCTTGCCAAAAGCTGTTCTTCCATTTTGCAGAGTCAAATCTCCCATTCAAAGTTAAGTGCTTGCCACAAAGCCTCAATTGAAACGTGTCATGACGGTTCATCACCGCGACGGTTCATCACCGCGACGGTTCATCAACGCGACGGTTAATCACCGCGACGGTGCATCACCGCGACGGTTCTTCAAAAAGACGGTTCATCACCGCGAGGGTTCATCACCTCGACAGTTCATCACCGCGACGGTTCATCAAAACGATGGTTCGTCACCGCGATGGTTCATCAAAACAACGGTTCATCACCGCGATGGTTCATCACCAGCTCTGCAGTGAGTTTTTTCACCGCGGAGCGGCCCGAAGGGCCGCTCCGCGGTCTATAGAGGTTACTAAACTTTTGTCCTGATATGTATATATATATATATATATATCTGGAAATGCTGGCCCCGGGTGAATTCTCAATGGATCTTGACAAACTTTTTTTTTCCTGAAAGGTAATGCAATTTTAGGAAGATCTCGGAGGGGTGGAACCGGTTTCCGAGCATTTTGAAACATTACTTTTTTGGGTAGAAAGGTTGAAAATTTGGGTATGCTGTAAAAGGGTCAATTCTCAACAGGATCTTGACAAACTTTTTTTTTCCTGAAGGTAATGCTATTTTAGGAAGATCTGGAGAGGTGGAACCGGTTTCCGAGCATTTGAAACATTACTTTTTTGGGTAGAAAGGTTTAAAATTTGGATGGTTAAGGGTTATCTTTACCATATCGGGACAAACTTTTTTTTTCCTGAAAGGTAATCTATTTTTTGAAGATGTGGAGAGGGGTGGAACCGGTTTCCGAGCATTTGAAACATTACTTTTTTGGGTAGATAAGGTTTAAAATTTGGGTATGCTGTAAAAGGGTCAATTCTCAACGGATCTGGGACAAACTTTTTTTTCCTGAAAGGTAATGCTATTTTAGGAAGATCTGGTGGGGTGGAACCGGTTTCGGAGCATTTGAAACATTACTTTTTTGGGTAGAAAGGTTGAAAATTTGGGTATGCTGTAAAAGGGTCAATTCTCAACGGATCTGGACAAACTTTTTTTATAGAAATTATGGGATGGGACAAAACAGCATGGGACAAAACAAAAGATATTTCACAGCTGGTCCAGAAAGCTTCTCTGGATGTGTACCTGAAGGCCAAAGCTCACTACAAAGTGGGTACCTCAATTTCAATCCATTTCTTGATGATGTATCATTGAAGGAGTTCGATGCTGCCTTTGCGCTGAAGGTGTTGGCCCTTACATCAGCTATGGCAATGGGTAAAAACCAAATTTATCAGGAATAATATCAAAATTCATTTATTTCTCAATTTCAGTCCTCTGCTTCTGCTGGCGTGGTGGATGCTCTACAGGAACCAGGTTTTGCCGAATAGGAATGGGCCAACTGAACCACCCATGTACAAACTGTGGCCACATTCCCATGAATACCTTGCCCCGCTAAACCTATTCCTCTCCACATACTGCATTCTACATTGGGATACCATATTTCAACCCATGCTTGCCCATCTTGCTATTATTTTTTTGCATTTTACTATTTTGAATATATTGTGCTCTCACTAATAAAACAAATGCAATGGACCTTAAATGCAACAAATAATCATTATTCTTGTACCAGAAACACTACACTATTGAGAGCATTAATACCTGGTACAAGGTTGCCTGGGAAGTTATGAGGCATGAAGCTCCGCGGTCACCTATTGCGCTCTGCGCCATATACTTCATCACCAGCTCTGCAGTGACACGTCTCAATTGAAACGTGTCACGACGGTTCATAACCGCGACGGTTCATCACCGCGACGGTTCATCAAAACAACGGTTCATCACCGCGACGGTTCATCACCGCGACGGTTCATCAAAACGACGGTTCATCACCGCGACGGTTCATCACCGCGACGGTTCATCACCGCGACGGTTCATCAAAACGACGGTTCATCACCGCGACGGTTCATCAAAACGACGGTTCATCACTGCGACGGTTCATCACCAGCTCTGCAGTGAATTTTTCTCACATTTCTTTAAATTCCTCCATTGTTCCTTCCATTTTAGTGTGTTGTTTACAGTGTTTAGTTAGTTTGTAGTTTAGTTTTGTTATTCTAGTGTGTTATTTATGCTAAAAATTTCATATACCCTATAAAAAATTGACGTAAAATAAAAAAAATATTTTGAATTGGCTAATTTTGATTCCCAATGGTAACTCGCAACTTAAAATTTGTCTGAATTCTTGAATTAAAAAATATAGATGACTCCGATTTTACATATAATAATTCTTTTTTAAAGGGAGGATATCAGAAATGACGTTGTCACCAAATTGACTGATACTTATTTAGGAGATAGTTGGTTGCAAGTGTATCTTGCAAGGCATGTTAGCTATTGCCAAAACAGCTCAAGTTTTCAGATAGGGAATTTATAAATGGCCCTTTTTAAAAGCTGTATATCGTTTGTAAAATGATCAAGCTGAATGAAACTCATATTAGCAATTTGTAAATTATGCGAAACATAAAGTGCTTGAGTAGAAACGCAAAATTCCCGGCAAGAAGAATTTTGATAAATTTAAAGTTTTTTTGGATGTTTAAGGGCCAAATAGAGACAAATGATGTTAAATTGTGTGGCAACTATTATTTCAATTATGCATTGTGATGAAAAACAATTCTTGGCGAACATCAGAGAATTTATTTATCTCCATTTTAACACTTGAATCAATCAAACTAAATTATCCGAACTAAAGTTACAAGTCAAAACATTGAAACATTGGCTATCTGAGTAAGTCACTTTGTAGGGCCAGACACATTTTTGGCTGCGCCATCTACAGCCCATCGATTTAATTGATTTTTAGTGGCCAAAAATTTCGGTTTAATATATTTCTAGCCATGACTGACCGGACCAAAGCGGACCTGAAAGCCTGATTTTTTAACGAATTTTTTTGTATAAAATTACTCCAATTCCCCCCTTATAACATGGGAAGCTTTGAGATTTTTTTCTCAAAACTTTTGACTAAAAGTGCAAAAACCAAATATGCCTGCAAGCTAACTTAACCATAGCCTACTCAGGAAAAAAAATCCAGCACGATCTGAGAGGGGTGACATTCCTGATACTCTCCCTTTAAAACATTTAGACTACCTTGTTTTCCGTTTCAACTTTTACTCTGTCTTTAATTCTACATCTTTTTTTCTTTATTCTAAATCTCTCCATTAAATCGATTGTTTCTAAAAAATGTTTGTTCATTTCTTAAAATATACAATTTTTTATAAGTAATTATAGTTGAAACATAAAATGTAAATTATTCTCATGGATTCTTAAGCAGAGCGGGGCTCTCATGGTGATGAACCATCGTGGTGATGAACCGTCGTTTTGATGAAACGTCGCGGTGATGAACCGTCGCGGTGATGAACCGTCGTTTTGATGAACCGTCGCGGTGATGAACCGTCGTGGTGATGAACCGTCGTGGAACCCAATTGAAAGACCTTTAGTTTAAAATGCAGACTATAATTTACATATACCTTTCTAGTTTCTGGGACTCACATTTTTATGACAGATGGGAATTGTGGCTCGCTCAGTGTAGCCAAGTCTAATGCGGACATTATGCTCGATGGCTGAAAAAAGGTAAATTAGAACAAAATTAAGATGCAGAGCATTTACCTCTGCCTTTCCTTTACCAAAGCTGAAAAGCTGGCCAAGCTGGATATAAAGATGTTTACATATATCCTGCTGCCATTTAGATGTTTTACACACCCCAGTATAATTTAGCATCGCCAAAATATAAGCTGATCTAAATTTCTCCTTTTCAGCCTCAATTTCGACCACCTGAAACAAGACCAGTTTTATCAGCAATAATTACTATTTTTGATAACCTGATTTTTCTTCAACTGACTCGGCAGATTGACTAAGGCTAAGGCTTCAACTGACTCGGCAGATTCCTACAACGCAAAGATTACCGACTGAAATTAAGAAAAAACAACTTACAAGTTCAGTGCCATCTACTGCCTAAAATTTTTTTTTTCAAAAATTTTCAAAAATTTTTTAAAATTTTTTCAAAAGTTTTTACAGTGTCCCATGGTTGCGTTGAGCTGTTGCAAAGTTGCATCTTGTGAAAAATTTTTAACATTTTTTCCCATCTTAAAAAAATTTCACCAAAAATTTAAACACTGAAAAAGCATTCATAAGCAGTTTGCAATATCCCAAGTCAAAAAGATGCAAGTTTGAGCTGATGCAGCATATGTCATGTTTGATTCTGATTTACATCCTCTCAACTCGCCTCCTTAAGTGGGGCAGAGCAGGGCATATTTCAAAAGAGCACCTATGCATGAAGCCAGGAAGGTGGAGGGTGCCTTTGCAGCACGTGGGGAGGTCAATATGAATAGAGTTTGTGGAATAGTAGGACCTCTTCCACATATATACATTATACACAGCCTCTGTTAGGTCCCCATCTGAATCATGAGCACCCTATTAAACCTGGCCTTTCTCAACTGCGACTTTGCATCTCCCCCGCCATGACACTGTTTTTCCTGCCCTCCTCCCTCCAGCCCAATAAACATCTTCCACCCCGCCCCCTTCCTTTTTTTCCCCCAACTACGGTCAGCCTCTAGTCAATTTTTAAGCCCAGTTTTATTTTGCATAGAAAACAAGCCAGATGAACTCAGGTGACGAGTCTTTAAAGCCTCCCCCAGAGTTGGAGATTCCAGCGCTTTCACAGCCCTCCACCCCAGTCCCAGACAGTGCTGGAGAGGGGGTGGCACCCCAGGATGTCCCGGGTGCTGCTGCCGACCTAGACTCAACATGGGGCTTCAATTTCAACATTTCGCCATCCCACGTTCCACATGACAGCCTTGAGCCTTTGCTCCACAGCATCGGGGAGGCTGGGGCCTCTGCCGACAGCGAGCCAGCCTCCACCTTCTACCCCTTCTGCTACTTCCTCCCAGTGGACCCCCCTGCCTTTCAGCTGCAACTCCTCCATCCCAACAGCGGCCAGGCCATGCTACCCAGCATCCACGACGATCAGCCAGGCTGCAGCAGCTGGGGCCAAGGTAGCAAGGTTCACCAGTCTACATTCTGGCTGCGGAGAAGGGCGAGTCGACAGAGGGCAACAGGCCTTGTGGGGGAGCAGAAGCCAATACCTTTTATATGGATTGAATTTGCCGCTTACTAATGATTACTACATGTGTACCATGTGCATTATTGGCCAGTAAAATTTAAAATTTTCGATTTTTTAAAAAATACTTGGTCCAGCCAATACCTGCCCCAAAAAATTTCAGGAAAATTTTAGGAAATGTCAACTTGCAGGAAATTTAATTATGGAGGTTGATAGACCGGTAAAAGATAAGCAGCCCAAAATTAGCGTAATTTTAACTGGTGAAGGTGGTAAATTTGTAATTACATTAACCCATTACCAACTGGGGCGTATACGCAACGGGGCCACTTCTGCACCGCTGCGGGCTGATGACAAGGACATGGTCGACATTGCCATGTCCCACGCCATCTTCAAATCGCTAGGACTAAGCATGGGTGACAAATATGTGGTTTGGAAAATTTTTCTCGATGCAAAATTTTTATGATAAAAATTTGAGCGGGAGTCTGGCGTCGATCTGGTGGACAAGCTGGGGTGGAGGGTGAAGACCAAGGCGCCTATTCAAAAGGATTCGCTGGAAGGCCCGCGCAAGGTAAGTAGGTTATGTTCAGTATTTATCAAAATACTGAACATCCCTCACTTACAAGCGCCTGTATCGAGAAGCTGTGCGCATGCTGATGTTTCGCCAAGGCGATGCTGAACCAGGCCGCCGCGACACCATGATTTTTGCATGCTACGACAATGACAAGTAAGATTTTTGCTCGGCCGCAGGCCGCCTGCCATTGAGGGCAGGGCATCAAGAGCTCTGGAGCCCACAGGGTACGGGCATGGAGGCCCCAGAGCATAGCCATGCCCGGAGCCCGGGAGGAGCTCTGGCGCCCTGCCCAAAGCGACAGGCGGGCAACTTGACTTTTTTAGCTGCTGCTTTGTCAACTGCTATGGCGAGACCATCTACACCAGCTGTGAAGACATTATGGCCAAGGCCTACACCTACCAGATGCAGGATGATATTCGTGAGCACAATATTTTCTGATTTCAGAAAAAATAAATCTGCTTAGGACCTGGGTGTAGTGTGGTGGTATGGTATTTGTTCTGCTTTGCCATCTATTTGTCTGGCTTGTGTGGCGATAGAATAAAATGCAATGGAATAGCTCTAGTGAACATGGCTGAAAATCAGGCATATTTTTAGCTACTGCTTTGGCAAATGCTATAGCAAGAGCCTCTACACCACCCGTGATGACATTATGGCCAGAGCCTACACCTACAAGAAGTAGAATGATGATAGTGGACAAATTATTTTCTGATTTCAGAAAAAATAATCAGAAAAATCTGCTTGGGACCTGAGTGTAGTGTGGTGGTATGGTATTTGTGCTACTTATAGCCATCTATTGGTCTGGCTTGTGTGGCGATAGAATAAATGTAATGGAATCATTCTAGTGAACATGGCTGAAAATCAGGCATTTCAAAATTTCCAAGAATTTTCTGTAAATCGCAGAAAGCGGGCTATTGATTTTTATAAAATCACACAATGTATTTTAATGGGCCTTACTTTTTCTACTCTAATAATGATGAATTTACAAATAAACTTTATTAGCAAAAAAGTCACTAAGCCACCATGATGCAATGTCATTTACTGATTATGTGCATGCCAATTTTTAAACAGAAGCGGCCCCCGCCTAGAAGAGCCACTCCTACTCGGACCTTCTAGGCCATCGCCGCCCCCTGCAGCCTGCTCCCATAGTTGCTGCTGCTCTGTCTGCCTTACACCCCCATCGATGCCACAGCCTTGCCCATCAGCACATCGCGCTAAGGTTAACAGTCTTTACCTCTACCTGAAAAACACCTCCAAAAAAGACAAGGAGCTCCTACAGGTGCAGAGCGACGAGGAGTTGGCTAACGGTAACGAGCAGGTGGATGCTGTCGGCGGTGAGGATGAGGAGGACGACAGCAGCAGAGGACGAGGAGGTGGAGGCTGGCGGCAGCGAGGACGAGGAGGAGGCTGATGGCAGCGAGGACAAGGAGGAGGCTGATGGCAGCGAGGATGAGGATGAGGAGGAGGCTGGCCGCGGAGGGGGTGGGGAGGAGGAAGCTGTTGGCAGTGGGGATGATGAGGAAGCCGGCAGCAGCGAGGATGAGGAGGAGGAGGCTGGCGGGACAGGGGATGGGGAGGAGGAAGCCGGCAGCAGTGGGGACGACGAGGAGGAAGCTGGCAGCGGCGAGGAGGAGGAGACTGGCAGCGGCGAGGAAGAGGAGGCTGGGGAGAGTGCACCGCCACGTTCATCCTCAGCACCTCCATCAATTCTGGTAGTTGAAAGTTTTACCACTAATAAACAACATCGCAAATAATTAACAATACGTAACTGAACGAAGACCTG
>JASANA010000747.1:0-32117 GCA_030248095.1 Ptycholaimellus sp. GST1_10
TATGTTTCAATACCAAAAACAGTGATTTAGGGGTGTATATTGGGAAATTGGCTCTAATTTTGAGCCCCAGTAGGTAAATTTTGATGCTGAACATATCCAAATCAGAGTCGTGTGTTTGCCGCCCTTCTTGACTCATCAGCTTTATGTTTTAATGATTTCCAAATTTTAGGTAATTTTAGCTATTTTGATGGATCTGAGTCTGTTTTTGTAGCAGCAGCCATCTGAGTAGGGTAATTTATGTCACAAAATGACCAAAAACATTGCAAATTGAGGCAAAATTCCAGCATATTGAAACCAGACTGGACTGGGTAGCACCTCTCACTCTGTTTGATGCGTCTAAAGCTGGGGTTGTCAAAATGCTCCAGCATGGCCTCTTTCAAGAGGTCATAGTGCTCTTTCACGTCTGAGGGAAGGCTAGTGTAATAGCGCTTAGCCTCTGAATGGAGCTTAGACTCTACAATCAAGGCCTTGGTTCTGGGGCAGAGAATGTGACAAATGTCCACCACTTTATCGAATCTATCGAAGTACTCGGACACTGACTCTTCTAGCCCTGTCAGTTGGGATTTGGCCTTAGGCTTCACTCCCAAGGTAAAATCTAAAGGCTTGTAGTTGGGAGTAGGGTATCGCTAGGATACATGCACTGGCGACAGGTGCATCTTAATGGGGACTCATGGACTCTTCTCCCCCTCTGAGCAGGTCTCTCATCATCTCTTCATAGGGTCTTTTTCTTCACCCCCTATCTCCATTCCCACCGCCACAGCCATTACCTGGTCCGCCACGGCCTTCATCATCTGGGGGGTCATTGCCGCCGCCGCCTCCACTGCCGCTGCCGGCGGCTCCGCCGCATCTTCTTTGGGGTGCGGTGGATCTTGGGGCTCTTCGTTGGACTCTGGCAGACCATCCATCCGCGGGTTGGTCAGCACTGTACTGGACGTCCCCTGCTGGTGGTCTGCACCAGGAGGGCCTGAGTTGGGTCTGAGGTTGGCTTCAAGGAGCTGACTGGGCACTTGGTGAGTGGGGTTGGATCTGATGCCGGCATCGGAGGCTACGCCCAACACACTGTGCGCTGTCTGTGCCTCCCACACCACCTGCAGGTCCGCCTGCATCGCGGCCATCTTCCAGGTCATCTCCTCCATGAACACCTTCATTGTTGCCTCCATGATTCCTGGCGTAGTCTGTGAGGCTGGGTCTGTCTTTGCAGTACTCACTCCTGCTTCCTTCCTTTCTTCCTCCGATTGCCTAGAAAGGTTGGAACAATTACTATCAGCCAGGTCAATATGCGAGTGGGAATGATTAGTGGGAGGCTGAAACGAGGGACGCGGTGCATGAAAAGGGGTTTGTGGGATGGTAGGGAAGGCCAGTGGTGGTATGAAAGAGGATCTTGGGGTGAATGGCATTCTGGGAGGAGCGTTAAGCGCTGCACTCCACTCCTGGGCACCCAATTGGTCTAAGAGGTGCTGTCGCTCGATTCTTCTCATCTCCTCCATTCTCTCTCTATGCCTTGCCTCCGTTCGCTCAGCATTTCTCTGTCTTTCCTCCTCCCATTCCCTCTTACTTTGCAAAAACTCTGCTGCCATGAAATCAGCCAATCTCTCACTTCCCCTCTTCCTCTTCACTCACCACCAACTCCATCTCTGCTTAACCTCCCTCTACTGGCTGTTGCAGGAAGCTCAACCGCATCTGAGGGGCCTCAAGCTCACAGGTGGCCATTTGATTGTACAGAGCCAGGTAAGGCGTCTGTGTGGCACAAGCGCTGCTAGGCGAATGCTCCACTACATCATCTTGATGGAGGCCAAAATCGGCCAGGAAAGCTCTGGGGCTGTTGGACCCGGAAAGGCCTGGCTTTGAAGAAAAGCTGGACTCATGAAGGTAGGGCAATCTATTGGCGATGGGTTTCTAGGCATGCAGTACAGCGCAGTGTTCGCTGTTGGGGAAGAAAGAGCAGCAATGAACCCTCTGGCACTGGAGACAATGCTGAGACAGGGAAGAGTAGGTCGCCCTCTCTGGCATCTACAAACTCCGTGGCCCCTTGGCTTTCATCTAAGTTACCTTCATTCTCATCTCCTCCTGCCCTGCCATCAAATAGTGCCCTGCTCAAAGGCAATGGGGTGGAGGTGAAAGCGGATGAGGTCTGAGTCAATCTGGGAGCTTCACTGGGCCCTGTTTGAAAGGAGGGGGTATGGGCGGTAGGTGCTGGGGTGTCTGGTGGTGGCGAGGGATCTGGGCATGAGTTTGAATCTGGCGGGGCTGGGACTGGTGTGAGTGAGGCGCTTCCGGAGGCCGCAGCCTGCCCTGCCCCATCAGCTCCACCTTCGGCGTCTGCAGCATCTAATAGTTCTCTGCCGGCATGACTCTCAACCCTCCTATCACCTACATTCCTTCCTACCCCTTCATCTGCCCTCCGCTTCAACTCAGCCAAGACCCTGGCCACCTCTATCTCTGGGTCTGAACTCTCTTCTTCTTCCTCTCCTGCGCCTTCCGTTTCTGAGGGCAGGGAAGTGACAGCAGACAAATACTGCTCATCATCTTCTGTCCCCGCACTCTCTGAATCTCTTCCTGTCCTAGAGGATGGCAATCTGCGTCTCAAATTCGGCCGCTCAGCACCTTCTCCATCATCTGAAGCCAAAGCTCCAGTGCTTTTGGATCTCTTCTTGAACCTGAACTTGCACTCTCTGCAACACTCTGGCCCCTGTCCTGGACCCTATGCCATATGGCGAGTATGCGCTTGGACCAGCGCCTGAAGGGCTGGCCATGTCTAATCAGTGAACCCATCCGCCTTGAGGACTCAATGAGGGGAGGCCTTCTCTGAGCAGGCTCTGCAAGCTCTCCTCTGCCTCTTCTCTGGATGGCAAAGTCAGCGACAGGATTCCACCTGCCGCCCTCCTGCTCTGTCCACTGGCCTCACCACCAGACACTGATTGCTCAGCATCTTTGGCAATTCAGTCCAGCCGCCCCGCACTCAAACTTTGTTGAGGGGGCTGAGAGCTGGAGTTGGATCTGGTTGCTGTGGTGGGGTACTGGGCAGAGCCTCTCCTCCCAACCAAGCCTTACTGTTCTAGTGCGTGTGTCTTTCGTAGGGCTTCTGCCTTTGCTTTGCGAGCCGGTCTACCCATCCTATTGGTAGCTACAATAGCCATGTAATAAAAGAGAGAAGGCAATATAGGGTGAGTTCCTAGAAAAATCTAAGGGGAAAATAGGCGTCGCTGGGCTGTGTAGAGGTGGAGTGAGTGAATGAGGCCATCTGAATGTGTGCACCCAGCTTGGGGCAGCCTTGGATTGGGAGGTGTTGAGAGGGGCACTGTGGGGGCATGTCTAAGTGGGCAGTTACACTGTGTGAGGGGCCTCTTGATGCCTTCCCCCTTCCAGGCAGAGTGTGCACAGTGCCCTGCGCGCCACAACACTGGCTGACTTCCCATTGCCCCCCCAGCCTGTCCTGGGGCTCTTTGTTATGAATACCTCTACCAATGGCCTCTCAAGCCTTTCCCACTGCCTCATCTCTAAACGGCGTCCTTTTCTTCTCGTCCTCTTTGGAATCACCAAGCACAAAAATATGTGCCGTACAAACTCCTTCTGCTGCTGCTCTGTACTGATCAGGCTGGGTTTCAAGCCTCAGCATTTCAAGCCTGGGCAAATATTATTGGGGTCCTCCAGGGTTTGTTTGAGTAC
The DNA here is from genome assembly GCA_030248095.1 of Ptycholaimellus sp. GST1_10. Taxonomy (NCBI): domain Eukaryota; kingdom Metazoa; phylum Nematoda; class Chromadorea; order Chromadorida; family Chromadoridae; genus Ptycholaimellus; species Ptycholaimellus sp. GST1_10. Next base: position 3,667 of record JASANA010000747.1, read on the forward strand.
TGCATCTGGCTTTGGGGCTAAAATGAAAGGTTTTCTTAAGGACCAAAATAGCATCCTTTCCAACAGCATAATTCTCTCTCAACCCAGGCAGCCAAGTCCTCAAGTTTCCAGGACAATTGCAGCTCTGATCTGGTGGAGGAAGGGAGCAGTGCATGCCTCTGGGGTTGGACAGCTGTGGAGGACAATGGTCAAGGCACTAGCAGGTCAGCAAACCTATTGGAAATAGAGATATGGAACATGAAAGTCATGGGTAGTGAAGTATGCAATGCTACTCAGATTGTTGATGATGCACTTTGGATTCCTTATCAGTGGGAATGATCAATTACAAGAGAGGGGGGCAAAATGGCGAGGGGGGGAGATTTCGCAGGTGCTGGAGCTAGACTGGTCATCGCGCACATCACCGATGGCCTCGCCATCTGCCCGGAATTTCTAAGGTTTGAGATTGATGTTTCGCTTCACAACATCTTCCCCTTTTGTCGGGCCGAGGTCACGGGGCTGAATTTCAAAACTGCTACTTGTAAATTTGGAAATTTTTGCAATTTTTGTTGACATCTGCTAAAGCAAAAATGCCTGCCCAATATCGGTAACCTCCATGGTTGATTCGCTGTTGGCTGATGGCTCTGAATTGTCAGGTGCTGACAGCTCCGGCAGCGGAGCGGATACTGGTGGCTGGGACTGCAGTGGCCAAAGCTGCCAAAGTGGCTCACCTATCACTAATCTAACCTTGGACAGATTGAGCTTTCACTATTTTCCTGTGGTTCTGGTAGCGACTCCATGCGGAGCATCGTAGAAACCTGTTGTTGCTGAAATATGCGTCCTAAAACTAAACCAGTGGGCGACAGTGGGCCGAGTGGAGGCAAAATACGTGCTGGCATCTGCCTGAGATCTAGGTGGCCAGCTGAATATGGAGCAGGGTTCTCATCTAATATTGTGGAGAAGTGCTCAACTACTCAGCCTCCATTTAGCAAAGACAAAAAGCAACTATATGCTTGTGAGGCTCCTATTTTGCCTTGTTGGGCCTGCAGACAAAAAGCTGAAAGAAAAGTATAGAAATTTCCGATGATGATTAGTCCTTTTGATGCTCTGCTAAAAGCTATGACTGCTCAATGCAAGGATCCTGCGAAGCCTATGACGACACTATGACTGCTATGACTGCTATGACTGCTCCTGGCCTGTCGGCTGAGACCTGGTTAGCAACACTACCACGAAAGGTGATTCCAGCCCTATTGCCGAATCAACCGTTCGGACTGGCACATCACAGCCAATTGCCCTCAATAGGAGCTGGATTAAGTTTTGTTGGGCAGTGTAGTAAGTGAGTACTAAAATCTGCGATGAGGTAGCTGTCTGCAAAAGACACCAAACAACCTTGACAGTCAATTCTGCTTCTTGTCTATTATACCGACTCATCCCAAACTCCTCTGGGCCTTCTATGTGGAGGAAAATAGTCCAATGATTCAAATGTAAAAATGGGAAGTAATCTAACGCACTACTTGTATGTTCTAAGGCATAAAATGCCTTTGGCTTGTCTTTATGATAGAAAGGCAAAATTAGTTCAGCCGCATTGGGCATTAACCGAAAGGAAATGGTGAGTGGCAAGATAACGAGTGGTGTACGGGGATTACCCGTATAAAGCAATGCCTCCAAAATGCTCACTGAGGCCAGTTGGCCAATTTGTCCTCAAACCTGTACATGTGGAGGCAACTGCCTCTCATCCCCTGTGATCACAACGGCCTGCAGCTTATCTCCAGTTTGCCCTATCTGCCACATGGCCAAATCTCTCTGAACCAAACTGGCTTTGTCCATAATCAACAATGTGGGACGGAACCCCATTCTTTCCAAGAAATAAAACTTGCTGGAATCTAGGGTGGTGAAAACTAAGTTGGGATTTAAAAAGTTAACAAATAGCGCCAGTCTTTGTCAGCACAACCGCTGCAAGGATGTCCTAATCAGTGGTAGCTGGTTCCAGCTACTTTGCCTACCTTCCTCACATCCTGCTGCAAACTTCTAGCCTTGTTTCACATTCTATAATTTCACCTACTAGCTGAACGAATTCCTTATATGCGGGAATCATCCAGGTGAAAAACATAAGGTTGGCTTGTTCACATACTAGCCTTGCCAAGTTTTCTAAGTCATGGTCACTTGGAAAAGCCTGCCTAATGCATTGCTCCACCTGCTGCATCAGCAAATGTGCAGTTGGCACTTTCCAGGCCACAAAATCGGTAGCCTCGCTGTGCAATTGACTGCAAATCCTCATGGGCCTGATGCAATTTGCTCCCTCCAGGACACTCCCGGACATTTCCAAAAGTTCAGAACACTCCCGGGGGTTTTTCTGAAGTTCTTGCGCTGGCTACACCCTACTCCTGGTACTATTGTCAGTCCTTGGTTGCACACGACTTATGGTGGTAGCCGTAGTAGCTCCCTATCGGTCGCTACGGCCAAGATAAGCCTCCAAAAAAATTTTGGAAAAGAAAATTTTGGGCAGTCCCAAAAAGTAGTCCGGGAGTGTTCTGGCCCCAATTTGCTGACTATGCATTTTGGGAATGACGGAGTCCTTGAAGAATCTTCATCAATGTTACATATGCTCCACTAGCCGCAAAGTTGGTTTGGGCTATGAATAATATCTTACACCCCTTACTTTCTGCTTTGAGCTTCAAAGTTCAGAACAGAATATAATTGCACGCTCCTAATAGTGTGGTGGCCGTTTTACTTGCCCTGGGCACTCCAGGCACAAGCACTAGCGAATTTTGCGGCTTCCCTTCCATCCCACACAAAGCCATCACTTTCACTACATTCTCCTGGTCCATTGTGAGCGAGGTACCTTGCAGGTGGAGGCAGGACGGCAATGGCCCTGCCTCTGGTGTACATCCTCTCCCTTCCCTATTCACGCCGACACATCTTCTCAAGATGCGTGAAGTTGGTGAATTGCCCTGGAGTAAAGCACCAGCATAGCATGTCTGGTATTCTAAGTATGGGCTTTCTAGTTCTGGAGAATGCTTCAGATACATGTCAAAGTGCGTGTCCTGCACTTTCTGACAGGAGTTTCTGGTGTAAGGGAATGAGTGAGCTAGCCTCCACCCAGATTCTTCCTTCCCATTCACTCCCAACTTCCTCTCCTCTCATCAACATTCCTTTGACTGGCTGAGGGAGGCAAGGAAATTCAAGTGCTACTCCAAATGCTCCCTTCATTTCCATTGCCGCCCATCCCACCGATCTTACCTGCACAAATTTTTCTCCATCTTCATCTTCCTGCACTTCGTCAGCAGTGCGCCTATGGTTCATTGCTTGACAAAAGTGCCTTCTGGCACTGTGCCTTCTGGCACTTCCCCCTGTCTGCTAATAGTATTCTTATGGCATATTTTTAGTCAGCAGTTCCCATCCTTGGTCAGTAGTGCACCTATGGTTCATTGCTTGACAGCAAAAGGGTGACAGACTTACAACCCTCAAGCAACCTTGAGCAATGACATTGCTTAAGAACTGCTTACATTGCATTTTGCAAAAGCAAATGATCACTCAGCTGCAAAAGGCTAGCCAACGCGTAAGCTACGCGGGCCTGTCCTGATGTGGCACTGATTTCACCAAATATTTTGCTGACTTCGGACGCAATTTGCTACCGTTTCCTTATTTGTAAGTTTGGAATTCTAGCAGCTCAATTGCACATTAACTGGAGCTGGGCCTTAAGAACGCAACCATTGCATCTTAGGTTTGGGAAACAGTTAAACATGATTGGTTGTGGGATTAGATTGCTCTAGAGCAATGTGTAACCATCATGTGTGCACTTATGGGAAACAAATGAAGTTTCACTTCATTTACTCTCGCAACCAGGCAGGCTTATACTGATGAGCCAACCTGCCTTGGGTCTATAAATAATTGGCAAAACCCATCGTCAGCAGTGCGCCTATGGTTCATTGCTTGACAAAAGTGCCTTCTGGCACTGTGCCTTCTGGCACTTCCCCCTGTCTGCTAATAGTATGCTTATGGCATATTTTTAGTCAGCAGTTCCCATCCTTGGTCAGTAGTGCGCCTATGGTTCATTGCTTGACAGCAAAAGGGTGACAGACTTACAACCCTCAAGCAACCTTGAGCAATGACATGGCTTAAGAACTGCTTACATTGCATTTTGCAAAAGCAAATGATCACTTAGCTGCAAAAGGCTAGCCAACGCGTAAGCTACGCGGGCCTGTCCTGATGTGGCACTGATTTCACCAAATATTTTGGTGGCTTCAGACGCAATTTGCTACCATTTCCTCATTTGTAAGTTTGGAATTCTAGCAGCTCAATTGCACATTAACTGGAGCTGGGCCTTAAGAATGCAACCATTGCATCTTAGGTTTGGGAAACAGTTAAACATGATTGGTTGCGGGATCAGATTGCTCTAGAGCAATGTGTAACCATCATGTGTGCACTTATGGGAAACAAATGAAGTTTCACTTCATTTACTCTCGCAACCAGGCAGGCTTATACTGATGAGCCAACCTGCCTTGGGTCTATAAATAATTGGCGAAACCCATCATCAGCAGTGCGCCTATGGTTCATTGCTTGACAAAAGTGCCTTCTGGCACTGTGCCTTCTGGCACTTCCCCCTGTCTGCTAATAGTATGCTTATGGCATATTTTTAGTCAGCAGTTCCCATCCTTGGTCAGTAGTGCGCCTATGGTTCATTGCTTGACAGCAAAAGGGTGACAGACTTACAACCCTCAAGCAACCTTGAGCAATGACATTGCTTAAGAACTGCTTACATTGCATTTTGCAAAAGCAAATGATCACTTAGCTGCAAAAGGCTAGCCAACGCGTAAGCTACGCGGGCCTGTCCTGATGTGGCACTGATTTCACCAAATATTTTGGTGGCTTCAGACGCAATTTGCTACCGTTTCCTTATTTGTAAGTTTGGAATTCTAGCAGCTCAATTGCACATTAACTGGAGCTGGGCCTTAAGAATGCAACCATTGCATCTTAGGTTTGGGAAACAGTTAAACATGATTGGTTGCGGGATCAGATTGCTCTAGAGCAATGTGTAACCATCATGTGTGCACTTATGGGAAACAAATGAAGTTTCACTTCATTTACTCTCGCAACCAGGCAGGCTTATACTGATGAGCCAACCTGCCTTGGGTCTATAAATAATTGGCGAAACCCATCGTCAGCAGTGCGCCTATGGTTCATTGCTTGACAAAAGTGCCTTCTGGCACTGTGCCTTCTGGCACTTCCCCCTGTCTGCTAATAGTATGCTTATGGCATATTTTTAGTCAGCAGTTCCCATCCTTGGTCAGTAGTGCGCCTATGGTTCATTGCTTGACAGCAAAAGGGTGACAGACTTACAACCCTCAAGCAACCTTGAGCAATGACATGGCTTAAGAACTGCTTACATTGCATTTTGCAAAAGCAAATGATCACTTAGCTGCAAAAGGCTAGCCAACGCGTAAGCTACGCGGGCCTGTCCTGATGTGGCACTGATTTCACCAAATATTTTGGTGGCTTCAGACGCAATTTGCTACCGTTTCCTTATTTGTAAGTTTGGAATTCTAGCAGCTCAATTGCACATTAACTGGAGCTGGGCCTTAAGAATGCAACCATTGCATCTTAGGTTTGGGAAACAGTTAAACATGATTGGTTGCGGGATCAGATTGCTCTAGAGCAATGTGTAACCATCATGTGTGCACTTATGGGAAACAAATGAAGTTTCACTTCATTTACTCTCGCAACCAGGCAGGCTTATACTGATGAGCCAACCTGCCTTGGGTCTATAAATAATTGGCGAAACCCATCGTCAGCAGTGCGCCTATGGTTCATTGCTTGACAAAAGTGCCTTCTGGCACTGTGCCTTCTGGCACTTCCCCCTGTCTGCTAATAGTATGCTTATGGCATATTTTTAGTCAGCAGTTCCCATCCTTGGTCAGTAGTGCGCCTATGGTTCATTGCTTGACAGCAAAAGGGTGACAGACTTACAACCCTCAAGCAACCTTGAGCAATGACATGGCTTAAGAACTGCTTACATTGCATTTTGCAAAAGCAAATGATCACTTAGCTGCAAAAGGCTAGCCAACGCGTAAGCTACGCGGGCCTGTCCTGATGTGGCACTGATTTCACCAAATATTTTGGTGGCTTCAGACGCAATTTGCTACCGTTTCCTTATTTGTAAGTTTGGAATTCTAGCAGCTCAATTGCACATTAACTGGAGCTGGGCCTTAAGAATGCAACCATTGCATCTTAGGTTTGGGAAACAGTTAAACATGATTGGTTGCGGGATCAGATTGCTCTAGAGCAATGTGTAACCATCATGTGTGCACTTATGGGAAACAAATGAAGTTTCACTTCATTTACTCTCGCAACCAGGCAGGCTTATACTGATGAGCCAACCTGCCTTGGGTCTATAAATAATTGGCGAAACCCATCGTCAGCAGTGCGCCTATGGTTCATTGCTTGACAAAAGTGCCTTCTGGCACTGTGCCTTCTGGCACTTCCCCCTGTCTGCTAATAGTATGCTTATGGCATATTTTTAGTCAGCAGTTCCCATCCTTGGTCAGTAGTGCGCCTATGGTTCATTGCTTGACAGCAAAAGGGTGACAGACTTACAACCCTCAAGCAACCTTGAGCAATGACATGGCTTAAGAACTGCTTACATTGCATTTTGCAAAAGCAAATGATCACTTAGCTGCAAAAGGCTAGCCAACGCGTAAGCTACGCGGGCCTGTCCTGATGTGGCACTGATTTCACCAAATATTTTGGTGGCTTCAGACGCAATTTGCTACCGTTTCCTTATTTGTAAGTTTGGAATTCTAGCAGCTCAATTGCACATTAACTGGAGCTGGGCCTTAAGAATGCAACCATTGCATCTTAGGTTTGGGAAACAGTTAAACATGATTGGTTGCGGGATCATATTGCTCTAGAGCAATGTGTAACCATCATGTGTGCACTTATGGGAAACAAATGAAGTTTCACTTCATTTACTCTCGCAACCAGGCAGGCTTATACTGATGAGCCAACCTGCCTTGGGTCTATAAATAATTGGCGAAACCCATCATCAGCAGTGCGCCTATGGTTCATTGCTTGACAAAAGTGCCTTCTGGCACTGTGCCTTCTGGCACTTCCCCCTGTCTGCTAATAGTATGCTTATGGCATATTTTTAGTCAGCAGTTCCCATCCTTGGTCCGTAGTGCGCCTATGGTTCATTGCTTGACAGCAAAAGGGTGACAGACTTACAACCCTCAAGCAACCTTGAGCAATGACTGTTGAGGGAAACGTCGCGGTTTGCTATTATGGTATGCGATCGTCCCATTCTCACTGCCTACACCCCCACCACCACATCCATTCCAAGCCCCCGCCATCCCTCCTTTCGCACCTCCTGCAATCATTACACACTTTTGCTTGAGTAAAGAGAAGAAGGAAAACTAACCTTTCGATGCGCAACGGAGCTGAGGAGGAGTAAGAGACATCTCCTTCCCTTCAGCTTGTGGAGCCTGTAGACCAGGGAGTTCACCTTCGTCAGCGGCCAGAGCATCCTCAAGGACAACTTCAGCTTCCTTTCTCTGGACCCCCAGCCACAGGTCTCCCACCTCTTTCATCACCTTCTTCCTCAAACTCGCCTCTGCCGAGTTCAAACTTCGTCTCCTCTTCATCGACCTCTCCTATTCCACTCACCCTCCCAACAGCCCTCTCTAGGGCTAGAGTTGGAATCAGAACAAGGTTGAGAAGATGAGCTCCGAGCAGCCCAGCACCTCTGTTGCAGGCCTGCCCTACCTCTCCCGCTTCGCCCTTGTCTCCCAGCGCTACCCCATCAAGTGCAGCCACGCCTGCGACACCGAGAATCACCTCCCCAACCAGATCAAGTGCTTCCGGTGCCAGGACATCTACTGCCTTGCTGGCCTCTCCAACGCCTTCTCACCCTCCGGCGCCGCCTCCAAGACCGCCTTCCAAGCCCTGGAGGCCCGCCACAACCTCTCCAGACCATTGCCCCCGAGGAGTGGACTGAGAGCACTCGCCCTTCCTCTTCCTCTGCCCACCCTGCGAGTTGGGCATGGATGCTCTCCTCGCCTCTCCTCCTCCAGCTCAAGGACCAAGGCCTTTCAAGCACACCTCCACCACGAGATCCTCATCGGCCCTACTCGCTTCGAGGAACACACAGGTCTGCCCTTTCACCATCGAGCCTAGACCTCACAAGGAGTGCTTCTGGCGAGATGATGGGGGCCCCCGACCTCCCCACCTTCCACATCCGTGCGGCATTCCCTCAATCCTCCAGCTGGCTGGCACCTGGATGATGCAGAGCCAGTGGACGATGAGGAGAACAATGAGGAGGAAGAGGTGGACAGGAGGAGAACCTGGAGCAGGACAACGACCTGGAGATGGAGGAGGATGCACCCGCCATCCGCATGCTCAGCTCCAACGAGAAGCCGACCCCCCAAGGAAGCCCTCAAGACCCAGGCCATGGTCTCCCAGCAGCGCCTCACCGAGCTCCAGGCCAACCTGGACTCCATGCAGCCGAGCGCCTCAGCACCCAGAAGGCCCTGCAGGGCGAGTCCAGCAGGAGCAGATGGCTCAACTTCTCCAGGACAAGCTCTCCGTCAGCAAGCCGAGTCCCCTCCCAGTCGATGCAGAGCGAGGTGGAGCGTTTCGCACACCATGGAGGGTGTGAAGAAGGAGATGCAGCAGCGCCTCAAGGCCATCCAGGACGAGGAGCTAGTTCAGTGTCAGTTCCAAAGCCAGTCCCGCCTCCGCTGGGACCTCCAGCTTCTCCAGGAGTCCAACCGCCCCTCCTCTACCCTCATCTGAAGAGCACCGAGGCCAACCAAGCACAGATGAGGACATGGCCCTCAGAAGGAGTGGAGCGGATGAGGGCATACAGCAGGCAGACCCGCATCTTCACTCCTCTCAGTCCTGCACATGGCCTCGCCTCTCTGCCCCCCGCTACCCAACCCGCCCCTCTGGAGCTCCCGCCTCTGCCGCCTCACATCTCATCCAGGCCCTCCTCTACTACCGCCCACTGCTTCAGCTCCTTTCTTCCTTCCTACGGGTTGCGGTAGTAGAGTGGGACCTATGACTCTCTGCGCAGCTCCGGTGGTGACAAGTTCAGGTGTGCTGTCGACAGCGTTCGACCTCAGCCTCGGCCTTCACCTCTGCCTCCAACACTCAGCCCACCTCCTGGGCGCCCCGGATCCCCTCTTCCCCCCTGGACCCGCCTCCTGGGCCTCCGCCCTCCGCTCCTCCTGAAGCCCGGCCCGTGGGTCCGGCCCAGGCCCGTCTTTGGCCCTCGCCTCCCGCTGGTGGAATGGTGGAGCTCACAAGAGCCCATCCTCCCCCCTGGGCCCTCCCTCCTCAAAGCGCTCACACCAAGGTCTGTCGCCTGCTACTAGGACGCAAAAGGCCTGGCCCCCCCCCCTCTTCGGGCTGGGAGAGATCTCCCCTCCCTTCTCTTCCCCCCTCTTCTCTCCCCCCCTTTCCCCTCCTCTCGGTCTCCCCCCTCCCCCCCCCCCCCTCCTCCTTCTCCCCCCCCACAACCCACCCCCCCCACGTGGCCGTCTACTGCGCCTTCTGCGACAACAACCACTACCCCCGCGACTGCACCAAGTACTCCACCCCCCAGGCTCGCCTCCGCCGAGCCAGGGAGACTCCCCCTCTGCCTCAACTGCCTCAGCCAGCACCACGAGGCCGAGGACTGCGGCAACAAGGGCCACTGCCAGGAGTGTCAGGCCAGCACCACACCATCCCCACTCCGCCCTCCAAGCCAACCCTGCACGCCTGTGCCGCCTCGCCACCCAGCCCGACCACAACCCCCCTACACCCTTCACGCCCTCTGCACTCTCACTGCCTACAACCCCAAGGGCGGGGAGGGAAGCGGGGGTGGAGCTGCTGGCGGACACGGCTCCTCTTTTACCTGGATCACTAAAGACTCGCTTTCCGGCTGGGTCTCCGCGCCTACGGCCCCACGCACGTCTCCCTCTCCACCACCTGCGATGGACAGACCAAGTACGTACGGACGCGCTAAATGAACCTGGAGCTGCTACGCCAGGATGGGCGAGTGCTGCCGGTGGCTGCATGTTGGCGGACGAGGTGGCTGCGCCAGTGGTGGTGGGCGGCTTCGAGCTCCACTCCAACCTCCTCCAGATGCTCCCTCCCGCCACTACCTCAACCTCCCCTCCTCTACCCAGTGCTCTGTCCGCCTAGATGTCCTCCTTGGTGTCAACTCAGCGAGCACGTGCCAGCCCTGAGGGCCACTGCCTTCAAGGTCGCCGCCGGCTCTCCTCTACATCACCCCCTACGGCAACCTGCTCAAAGGATGGGTGGATTAGCGCCTCCTCCCAAGGCCTCCTCCCCTCCTACCCAAGCCTTCCTCTTCTCCTACGGACAAGTGGAGGAGGAGCTGAGGAGGCAGATGGATCTGGACTACTTGGGCATTGCGGCAGAGTACAAGGAGCCGCTGAAGGTGAGCAAGGAGTTCAAGATCACCCGCATGGAGGACGGCCGCTTCCTCATCGGCCTCCCCATCGAGGACTCCATCACTCGCCTTTCCTCCAACTTCCGCTGCGCTCTCTCCTGTGGAATCCGCTTGGAGTCCAAGTACAGCCCTGAGGAGATGGCCCTGCACTATGGCAAGTTCAACAAGTTCGCCGAGGAGGGCATCATCACTCCCGTCGTCTCCTCCACCACCCACCTCCTCCTCCACTACAGTCCCCATCGGCCAGTGTTCAAGTACGGGGCGGAGTTTACGAAGTGCCACCAGTTCTGGACCCCTCCGCCAAGATGTCAGAGGGCCTCAGCCTCAACGACTGCCTGCGCACAGGGGACAACAACCCTCTTTGGCCTTCAATGCAAGTTCCGGGCGGGCAAGCATGTGTGAGGGCGGGGAAGTGCCGGGGTCGAGCGTCTATGGCAGCCTGGAGTCCGAGGAGGGGGCCACGAAGGCGGACGGCAACAGCAGCTCGTCACCGCCATGATTCACCCAGTGGATGCTTGGTCTACGATTGTTGTGTCTTCGGTGATCGCTGCTGCCTCCTTCTTATCCTCTTTTCAGTCCACTTTCCAACCAGTAAATGCCTAGCGCTCGGAAGCCCCCGCCACAAACAACCACCACGCGCATGTCTTCATCACTGACGTCTCCGCGGCCTTCTATGGCGTCGCTGTCCGCCCTGAGCATCAGGACCTCCTCCACATCCTCCTCCCCCGCAACCGCTGCAAGCCCCTCTCCACCCGCAATGTCGACGTCTACAAGTACGCTCGTCTGGTGATGGGGGCCAGTCCAAGTCCCAACCTCCTCCTTGCCTGCCTCAAGCGCCTAGGCAACGACGCAGCAGACTCAGGAGTGGGCCACGGACTGTGCCCGGAGGAGCTCCGCACCCTCGCCGACAGCTTCTTCGTGGACAATGGCGTCTTCCCCCCTTCTCCACCCCAGGAGGCCAAGTGCATCATCGCCGGCCTCATCGCCCTCTTCGCTTCGGCCAAGCCCCACCTGCGCCAGTTCTCTCAGACGTGCCAGAGGTGCTGGAAGGAGTGCCAGAGCCGGACCTGCAGATGAAGCAGGTGATCCGCAACCTGGGCATGGAGTGGGACGTCAGCTGCGACTTCGTCAGCCCTCTCAAGCCCGTCTTCGACGACCTCTCCAGCCCCTTCACCAAGCGCGCCTTCCTCTCCGCCATCTCTAGCTTTTACAACACCTACGGTCTCCTTGCCCCCTTCTTACTCCAGGCTCGCCTCCTGTTCCAGACAGGAGTGCCCTCTGAGCTGGGGTGGGAAGAGTGGGTAGGGAAGGGAGTGGAAGAAGGATGGCAGCATCTGGAGTGGGAGCTCAGCCAACTGGACAATGTGTGACTGCCGCGCCGCCTCGTCTCCGACCCCGACCGGCCAGCCGACCTCATCGTCTTCAGCGACGGCGGTGGGGGAGCCTACGGGTTCGTCGCCTATGTGGTCCAGGCCGGACAGCCCGTCTTCCTGGCCGCCAAGTCCAAGCTCGTCCCCTCCTCCCACAAGAGCCTACTCATCACCATCCCCCGCATCGAGATGTGGGCTGCTGTCATCGCCACTCGCTTCCTCGTTTCGCCCTCCCCCAGCTCAGCCCCTTCATCCGCTTCGACCACCTCATCCACTACATCGACTCCCAGGTCGTCCTCTACTGGCTACAACTTCCAGTGGGCCTCTGTCGATACGAGGCAAGGAGAGCGATGGAGGTGGAAGAGCTGACGCGGGACTTCAGGGGCTACGAGCGCCGCTTCGTCCCCACCGAGGACACGCCGCCACATCTCACCAAGCCCAAGGCCCTCTCTTCCCTGCTCCAGTCCAACTACTTCTACGGACCCGACTTCCTCCGCCTGCCGCTCTCTCAGTGGCCCTCTTGGACTCCGCCTTCCTTCAGCCCAGAGGAGGAGGAGAGTCGACTGGGAGAGAAGAAGAAGAGGGCACCAATGGCATCGGCGTTGGGGGCGGCGGGAGTGGGGAGAGATCAGGACTGGAGCGCCCTCGATCAGATCCTCAACTCCTCCAACAACCTCGACAAGGTCCTCTGCACCTACGCTCTCCTGCTTCGCCTCCAACGGTGTCAGAAGAGAGCTCGAGGAGAAGGAGTGTCCTACGCGGAGAAGACGGAGGCCCTGCACATGCTCACCCATGAGACACAGCTCCGCTACTACCCCACTCTCTACTCCGACCTGCAGCAGAAGGGCTTCTCCAAGGAGAAGATCTGCAAGCAACTCTCCGTCTTCCTCTCAGACAACGGCGTACTTCGAGTGGGGACATGGATGGCGGAGGAGTCTCCAGCTCTCCTACCCGGCTCCTGCCGCCTCGCACTCCTACTTGCCCTCCAGGCCCATCATCAGCTACTCCATGCCGGCCCCGCTCAAGTACTGGCTCAGGTCCGTCTCCAGCACTGGCCCATGCAAGGACTACCAGGAGTGAAGCGAGCGCTGTGAGGCTGTGGCGTCTGTGTTCGGGCTGCTCGACGTCCTCTTCCCCAGCCTCTGCCCGGTCTCCTTCCCCGACAACGTCTTCAGCCTCACCTACCCCCCTTCCACCATCTCCTTCTACCAGCTAGGCCCCATCTACACCTACAACTACTCCCACCAGCAGTACAGAAGAGGGGGGCGCAGTGTTCAGCTGCTGCGTTCCCGGGACCTCCATCTGGAGGGTGGAGAACTACAGCACACGCCATCATCAGCGCCTTCCACGTTGGCCAACGCAACAGAATACTCAGGGCCTTCTTTTGGCCAACAAAAGAAGAAAGTGAATCACACTCCAAACCTCAACAAGGCAGGAAGGAGCTGAAACAGAAAGGGCCTAAAGCTACATAATGCTAGGCATTGTCTCAAAAGGATGAGCATGGGTGAGCTGGGAGAGGGGGGTGAAATAGAAGCTCAACAAAATGCTACTGGGAAAAAAGAGAGCAACGATAGGCACGCAGGCCTCGCGCTGTGAGAGGGAGAAAGGGAGGAGTGGGAGGGGCAGGGGCTGGCTCGTCCACGTCCTCCGTCCGCTCCACCGCTCCGTCTCCATCCTCCCGCTCCCCGACCGCCTCGCCAGCCTCCTCCACCTCCGCGGAGTCGCTCGGGTAGTTGGACTTGTCCTCGGGGCAGATGCTGGAGAGCAGATCGAGCTCCAAAGGAACGAGATGGCTGACAGAGCGGGTGCTGCTGTAGCTGGAGGCGTCAGTGACCTCGATGTAGCGTAGGATGCCATCGGGGCCGGGGAGGAGCTTGTCCACCTTGATGAGCTTCCAGTTGGCCCGCTTGCTCTTCTCCACCAGGAGACAGACGACGCCCACCTTCAGCTCCACAGGCTGGCCTTGGCGAAGTTGATGGAGGTGCTGTTGGCGGAGGTGGGCCTTGTACTCCGTGCTCCAGCGACGCCAGAATGTGTCCACCAGCTCTTGGCGATGCTGGACTTGGAGGCAAAGAAGGCGGGCAGGGCGCGAGCTGGGCAGCGGAAGTGAGTCTGGCAGGAGGGGTGCTTGGAGTTGGACGTGGGGTGAGAGGAGGTGAGCGGGAGTGAGAGGGAGGAGGTCTTGGGGGTTGTCAGTGAGGCTGGTGAGCGGGCGCTGGTTGAGCATGGCCTCGATGAGGCAGAGGACGGTGCTGAGCTCGAAGTCACTCACCTTCTGAGATCCCAGCGACGCTCGCAGCGGGCCCTTGACCAGGTCCACCATCTTCTCCACACCTCCTTGCCTCCAGGGCATGCGAATGGAGCCGAAGGAGAGCTTGAGGGAGATGTTGGAGGGGAAAGCGGAGGCGAGGTTGGCGAAGCCCTTGAAGGCCATGGCGCAGTCCAGATACACGGGGCCGGCTGTGAGTCTGCGTCTGGCCCACATCCGCTGGAAGGCGCTGATGATGGCGGCCGTGCTGTAGTTCTCCAACACCTCCAGATGGAGGTCCCGGGACACGCAGCAGCTGAACACTGCTGCCCACCTCTTCTGGTACTGCTGGTGGGAGTAGTTGTAGGTGTAGATGGGACCTAGCTGGTCGAGAAGGAGGTGGTGAAAGGGGGGAAGATGAGGCTGGAGATGTTGTCATGGAAGAAGTCCAGGCGGAGGCCGGGGAAGAGGACGTCGGGCAGCCCGAACGCAGACGCCACAGCCTCGTAGCGCCCGCTTCACTCCTGGTAGTCCTTGCGTAGGCCAGTGCTGGAGACAGACTTGAGCAAGTGCTTGAGCAGGGCCGTTGTGGAGCAGCTGATGATGAGCCTGGAGGGCAAGTAGGAGAGCAAGACGGCAGGAGCCGGGTAGGAGAGCTGGAGACTCCTCGCCATCCATGTCCCTACTCGAAGCACCCTGTCATCGGAGAGGAAGACGGAGAGCTGCTTGCAGATCTTCTTCTTGGAGAAGCCCTTCTGCTGTAGGTCAAAGTAGAGAGTGGGGTAGTAGCGGAGCTGCGTCTCATGGGTGAGCATGTGCAGGGCCTCCATCTTCTCCGCGTAGGACACTCCTTCTCCTCGATCTCTCTTCTGATGCCGTTGGAGGTGAAGCAGGAGAGCGTAGGTGCAGAGGACCTTGTCGAGGTTGTTGGAGGAGTTGAGGATCTGATCAAGGGCGCTCCAGTCCTGCTCTTGCCCCACTCCCGTCGCTCCCAGTGCCGATGCCATTGGTGCCTTCTTCTTCTTCTCTGAAGGAAGGCGGAGTCCAGGAGGGCCACTGAGTGAGTGGCAGGCGGAGGAAGTCGGGTCCGGAGAAGTAGTTGGACTGGAGCAGGGAAGAGAGGGCCTTGGGCTTGGTGAGTATGTTGGCGGCATTGTCCTCGGTGGGGACGAAGCAGCGCTCATAGCCCTTGAAGTCCCGCGTCAGCTCCTCCACCTCCATCGCCCTCCTTGCCTCGTATCAACAGAGGCCCACTGGATGCTGTAGCCAGTAGAGGACGACCTGGGAGTCGATGTAGTGGATGAGGTGGTCGAAGCGGATGAAGGGGCTGAGCTGGTGGAGGGCGAAACGCAGGAAGCGAGTGGCGATGACAGCAGCCCACATCTCGATGCGGGGAATGGTGATGAGTAGGCTCTTGTGGGAGGAGGGGACGAGCTTGGACTTGGCGGCCAGGAAGACGGGCTGTCCGGACTGGACCACATAGGCGACGAATCTGTAGGCGCCCCCACCGCCATCGCTGAAGATGATGAGGTCGGCTGGCTGGTCGGCGTCGGAGATGAGCCGGCGCGGCAGCCACACGTTGTCCAGCTGGCTGAGCTCCCGCTCCAGATGCTGCCATCCCTCTTCCACTCCCCTCCCTACCCACTCTTCCCAACCCAGCTCAGAGGGCACTCCTGTCTGGAACAGGAGGCGAGCTTGGAGGAGGAAAGGGGCAAGGAGACCGTAGGGGTTGTAGAAGCGAGAGATGGTGGAGAGGAAGGCTCGCTTGGTGAAGGGGCCGGAGAGGTCGTCGAAGACGGGCTTGAGAGCACTGACGGAGTCGCAGCTGACGTCCCACTCCACACCCAGGTTGCGGATCACCTGCTTCATCTGCAGGTCCAGCTCTGGCACTCCTTCCAGCACCTCTGGCACGTCTGACGAGAACTGGCGCAGGTGGAGCTTGGCCGAAGCGAAGAGGGCGATGAGGCCGGCGATGATGCACTTGGCCTCCTGGGGGTCGGAGAAGGGGAAGACGCCATTGTCCACGTAGAAGCTGTCGGCGAGGGTGCGGAGCTCCTCCGGGCGCAGTCCGTGGCCCACTCCTGAGTCTGCTGCATCGTCGCCTAGGCGCTTGAGGCAGGCAAGGAGAAGGTTGGGACTTGGACTGGCCCCCATCACCAGATGGGCGTACTTGTAGACGTCGACGTTGCAGCTGGAGAGGGGCTTGCGGCGGTCGCGGGGTAGGAGGATGCGGAGGAGGTCCTGATGCTCGGGGCGGACGGCGATGCCATAGAAGGCCGCGGAGACGTCGGTGATGAAGACATGTGTGAGAGACGCGTGGTGGTTGCTTCTGTGGTAGGGCAGCTCTTCCGAGCGCTAGGCATTTACTGGTTGGAAAGTGGACTGAAAAGAGGATAGGAAGGAGGCAGCAGCGATCACCGAAGACACAACAATCGTAGACCAAGCATCCACTGGGGTGAATCATGGCGGTGACGCAGCTGCTGTTGCCGTCCGCCTTCGTGGCCTCCTCCTCGGACTCCAGGCTGCCATAGACGCTCGACCCCGGCACTTCCCCGCACCTCACACATGCTTGCCCGCCCGGAACTTGCATTGAAGGCCAAAGAGGTCAGAGATGCGGTTGTCCCCTGTGCGCAAGCAGTCGTTGAGGCTGAGGCCCTCTGACATCTTGGCGGAGCAATCCAGAACTGGTCGGCACTTCGTAAACTCCGCCCCGTACTTGAACACTGGCCGATGGGGAATGTAGTGGAGGAGAGGTGGGTTGGTGGAGGAGACAACGGGAGTGATGATGCCCTCCTCGGCGAACTTGTTGAACTTGCCATAGTGCAGGGCCATCTCCTCAGGGCTGTACTTGGATTCCAGGCGGATGCCACAGGAGAGAGCGCAGCGGAATTTGGAGGAAAGGCGAGTGATGGAGTCCTTGACGGGGAGGCCGATGAGGAAGCGGCCGTCCTCCATGCGGGTGATCTTGAACTCCTCGCTCACCTTCAGCGGCTCCTTGTACTCTGCCGCAATGCCCAAGTAGTCCAGATCCATCTGCCTCCTCAGCTCCTCTTCCATGTGGCCGTAGGAGAAGAGGAAGGCTTGAGTGGGAGGGAGGAGGCCTTGGAGAGGAGGCGCCAATCCACCCATCCTTTGAGCAGGTTGCCGTAGGGGGTGAGGTAGCAGGTGAGTCCGGCGGCGACCTTGAAGGCAGTGGCCTCAGGGCCGGTCACGTGCTCGCTGTAGTTGACACCTAGGAGGACATCCAGGCGGACAGAGCACTGGGTAGAGGAGGGGAGGTTGAGGTAGTGGCCGGGAGGGAGCATCTGGATGAGGTTGGAGTGGAGCGCGAAGCCGCCCACCACCACTGGCGCCACCACCTCGTCCTCCAACAATGCAGCCACCGGCAGCACTCGCCCATCCTGGCGCAGCAGCTCCAGGTCCACGTAGCGCGTCCGCACGTACTTGGTCTGTCCATCGCAGGTGGTGGAGAGGGAGATGTGTGTGGAGCCGTAGGCGCGGAGCCCCAGCCGGGAAGCGCAGTCTTTGGTGATCCAGGTGAAAGAGGAGCCGTCGTCCGCCAGCAGCTCCACTCGCTTCCCTTCCCCGCCCTTGGGGTTGTAGGCAGTGAGAGTGCAGAGGGCGTGAAGGGTGTAGGGAAGGTTGTGGTCTGGCTGTGTGGCGAGGCCGGCACAGGCGGTGCCAGGGTTGGCCTGGAGGGCGGCGTGGAGGATGGTGTGGTGCTTGGCCTGACACTCCTGGCAGCGGCCCTTGTTGCCGCAGTCCTCGGCCTCGTGGTGCTGGCGGAGGCAGTTGATGCAGAGGGGGATCTCCTTGGCTCGGCGGAGGCGAGCCTGGGGCATGGAGTACTTGGTGCAGTCGCGGGAGTAGTGGTTGGTGTCGCAGAAGGCGCAGTAGACGGCACTCCCATCCACCCGACGGAGCTTGGGCTTGTCGCTGCTCGGGGCCTGTGAGGACTTGCGAGGCTGGCTGCTGGAGCTCTCCCGGTTGCCTGAGCCCTTCTGGTTGCCGGAGCCCTTCTTGTGCTTCTGTGTGGTCGGCTGAGGCGATGAGCACAGTCCAGACTTGCCCAAACGGGACTGGCCTGCTCCTAGAAGGGCTGCTCCAGAAGAGATGGAGGGAGGCGGAGTGTTGGCATCCAGCTCTTGGCGGAAGCGGGCCTCCGTCTGGAGGAGGATGACGAGCTCGTTGAAGGAGGGATCGGTGAGGATGCCCATCCGACGATGCTGCAGCATGATCTCCCGCCAGTAGTCCGAGGGCAGCTTGGCGCTGATGAGAGGAAGGTGGGAGTCCAAGTCCCTGACGTCGAGCAAGCGCAGCTGATTGGCAGTGGCGAAGAGGAAGTCCGCGAGGCCGGAGATCTGCTCCCAGCAACCGAAGTTGTGGATGGGCACGATGTCGTGTAGGGCAGCTTGTGCTTCGTTCCCGCCGGGTCCCTGTAGGCTTCCAGCAGCACCTTCTTTGCGTCCTTGTAGTCAGTAGCCGTGTAGCGCTGGCACCAGATGACCTTGGTGTGAGCTTGGCCTTTGAGGCAGGAGAGGAGGAGCTCCAGCTTGTCAGGGGCAGGCATGTGCTCCTTGTCGAAGTAGTACTGCCACCATTCCCACCAGCGCGCGAAGTCCGCGAGGTTGGCGCTGTCAAAGAAGCGAAGCTTGGGGCACTGGTGCCGGGATCCCACGTGGCCGTGGGCCATGTCCAGGTAGGAGCCGGAGTGGCGGATGGCCCCAGCAGAGGCGGGGTTCCCGACAGAGGCAGGATTCCCGACAGAGGCAGGATGCCCGGTGGAGGTGGGCTGCCCAATGGAGGTGGGCTGAGTGTTGGAGGCAGAGGTGAAGGCCGAGGCTGCAGACGTCGCGAACGCTGTCGACAGCACACCTGAACTTGTCACCACCGGAGCTTGCGCAGTAGTAGTCATAGGTCCCCCACTCGTACTCACCGCCAACCCCGTCATGGACAAGGAGAGGAAAGGAGCTGAAGCAGTAGTGGCGGTAGTAGAGGAGGAGGCCTGGATGAGACTTGTGGAGGGCCTGGCAGAGGCGGGAGCTCTGATGAAGATGGGCGGGTTGGGTTGAGCGTCAGGGGGCAGGGAGGCGGAGGCCCAGCATGGGTGCAGGGACTGAGAGGAGTGAATGATGGTGGCCCGCTCTGCCTCCGCGTGCTTGATGCGCTCCTTCATCCGCTCCACCTCCTTCTGCAGGGCCATGTTCCTCATCTGTGCTTGGTTGGCCTCGGTGCTCTTCTGGATGAGGGTAGAGGAGAGGGCGTCATTGGACTCCTGGAGAAGCTGGAGGTCCCAGCGGAGGCGGGACTCGGCTTCCTGGAACTGACACTGAACTTGAGCTCCTTCGTCCTGGATGGCCTTGAGGCGCTGCTGCATCTCCTTCTTCACACCCTCCATGGTGTGCCGCAAACGCTCCACCTCGCTCTGCATCGACTGGGAGGTGGACTCGGCTTGCTGACGGAGAGCTTGTTCCTGGAGAAGTTGAGCCATCTGCTCCTGCTGGACATGCTTGGCCTCCTGCAGGGCCTTCTGGGTGCTGAGGCGCTCGGCTGCTATGGAGTCCAGGTTGGCCTGGAGCTCGGTGAGGCGCTGCTGGGAGACCATGGCCTGGGTCTTGAGGGCTTCCTTGGCGGTGTCGGCTTCTCGTTGGAGCTGAGCAATGCGGATGGCGGGTGCATCCTCCTCCATCTCCAGGTCGTTGTCCTGCTCCAGGTTCTCCTCCTGTCCACCATCTTCCTCCTCATTGTTCTCCTCATCGTCCACTGGCTCTGCATCATCCAGGTGTCCCACAGCCAGCTGCTGGAGGAACTTGGACTCGGGAATGCCGCCGACGCGATGTGGAAGGTGAGGAGAGGATGAAGGATCGGGGACTGGCTCTCGCTCCCCCATCATCTCTGCCCAGAAGCACTCCTTGTGAGGCTCTAGGCTCGATCGGTGAAAGGGCAGACCTGTGTGTTCCTCGAAGCGAGTAGGGCCGATGTAGGAGTACTCGTGGTAGGAGGTGTGCTTGAGAAGGCCTTGGTCCTTGAGCTGGAGGAGGAGAGGACGAGGAGAGCATCCCATGCCCAACTCGCAGGGTGGGCAGAGGAAGAGGAAGGGCCGAGTGCTCTCAGTCCACTCCTCGGGGGCAATGGTCTTGGAGAGGTTGTGGCGGGCCTCCAGAGCTCGGAAGGCGGTCTTGGAGGCAGCGCCCGAGGGTGAGAAGGCGTTGGAGAGTCCAGCAAGGCAGTAGATGTCCTGGCACCGGAAGCACTTGATCTGGTTGGGGAGGTGATTCTCGGCGTCGCAGGCGTGGCTGCACTCGATGGGGTAGCGCTGGGAGACGAGGGCGAAGCGGGAGAGGTAGGGCAAGCCTGCGACAGAGGCGCTGGACTGCTCAGAGCTCATCTTCTCGACCTTGTTCTGATTCCAACTCTAGCCCTAGAGAGGGCTGTTGGGAGGGTGAGTGGAATAGGAGAGGTCGATGAAGAGGAGACAAAGCTTGAACTCGGCAGAGGCGAGTTTGAGGAAGAAGGTGATGAAAGAGGTGGGAGACCTGTGGCTGGGGGTCCAGAGAAAGGAAGCTGAAGTTGTCCTTGAGGATGCTCTGGCCGCCAACGAAGGTGAACTCCCTGGTCTACGGGCTCCACAAGCTGAAGGGAAGGAGATGTCTCTTACTCCTCCTCAGCTCTGTTGTGCATCAAACAGTTAGTTTTTCTTCTCCTCTTTACTCAAGCAAAAGTGTGTAATGATTGCAGGAGGTGCGAAAGAGGGATGGCGGGGGCTTGGAATGGCTGTGGTGGTGGGGGTGTAGGCAGTGAGAATGGGACGATCGCATACAGTAATAGCAAACCGCGACGTTTCCCTCAACAGTCATTGCTCAAGGTTGCTTGAGGGTTGTAAGTCTGTCACCCTTTTGCTGTCAAGAAATGAACCATAGGCGCACTACTGACCAAGGATGGGAACTGCTGACTAAAAATATGCCATAAGCATACTATTAGCAGACGGGGAAGTGCCAGAAGGCACTTTTGTCACGCAATGAACCATAGGTGCACTGCTGATGATGGGTTTCGCCAATTATTTATAGACCCAAGGCAGGTTGGCTCATCAGTATAAGCCTGCCTGGTTGCGAGAGTAAATGAAGTGAAACTTCATTTGTTTCCCATAAGTGCACACATGATGGTTACACATTGCTCTAGAGCAATCTGATCCCGCAACCAATCATGTTGAACTGTTTCCCAAACCTAAGATGCAATGGTTGCATTTTTAAGGCCCAGCTCCAGTTAATGTGCAATTGAGCTGCTAAAATTCCAAACTTACAAATAAGGAAACGGTAGCAAATTGCGTCCGAAGTCACCAAAAATATTTGGTGAAATCAGTGCCACATCAGGACAGTCCCGCGTAGCTTACGCGTTGGCTAGCCTTTTGCAGCTGAGTGATCATTTGCTTTTGCAAAATGCAATGTAATCAGTTCTTAAGCAATGTCATTGCTCAAGGTTGCTTGAGGGTTGTAAGTCTGTCACCCTTTTGCTGTCAAGCAATGAACCATAGGCGCACTACTGACCAAGGATGGGAACTGCTGACTAAAAATATGCCATAAACATACTATTAGCAGACAGGGGGAAGTGCCAGAAGGCACAGTGCCAGAAGGCACTTTTGTCAAGCAATGAACCATAGGCGCACTGCTGACGATGGATTTCGCCAATTATTTATAGACCCAAGGCAGGTTGGCTCATCAGTATAAGCCTGCCTGGTTGCGAGAGTAAATGAAGTGAAACTTCATTTGTTTCCCATAAGTTCACACATGATGGTTACACATTGCTCTAGAGCAATCTGATCCCGCAACCAATCATGTTGAACTGTTTCCCAAACCTAAGATGCAATGGTTGCGTTTTTAAGGCCCAGCTCCAGTTAATGTACAATTGAGCTGCTAAAATTCCAAACTTACAAATAAGGAAACGGTAGCAAATTGCATCCGAAGTCACCAAAAATATTTGGTGAAATCAGTGCCACATCAGGACAGGCCCGCGTAGCTTACGCATTGGCTAGCCTTTTGCAGCTGAGTGATCATTTGCTTTTGCAAAATGCAATGTAAGCAGTTCTTAAGCAATGTCATTGCTCAAGGTTGCTTGAGGGTTGTAAGTCTGTCACCCTTTTGCTGTCAAGCAATGAACCATAGGCGCACTACTGACCAAGGACGGGAACTGCTGACTAATAATATGCCATAAGCATACTATTAGCAGACAGGGGGAAGTGCCAGAAGGCACAGTGCCAGAAGGCACTTTTGTCAAGCAATGAACCATAGGCGCACTGCTGACGATGGGTTTTGCCAATTATTTATAGACCCAAGGCAGGTTGGCTCATCAGTATAAGCCTGCCTTGTTGCTAGAGTAAATGAAGTGAAACTTCATTTGTTTCCCATAAGTGCACACATGATGGTTACACATTGCTCTAGAGCAATCTGATCCCGCAACCAATCATGTTGAACTGTTTCCCAAACCTAAGATGCAATGGTTGTGTTCTTAAGGCCAAGCTCCAGTTAATGTGCAATTGAGCTGCTAAAATTCCAAACTTACAAATAAGGAAACGGTAGCAAATTGCGTCTGAAGTCACCAAAAATATTTGGTGAAATCAGTGCCACATCAGGACAGGCCAGCGTAGCTTATGCGTTGGCTAGCCTTTTGCAGCTGAGTGATCAGTTGCTTTTGCAAAATGATATGTAAGCAATTCTTAAGCAATGTCATTGCTCAAGGTTGCTTGAGGGTTGTAAGTCTGTCACCCTTTTGCTGTCAAGCAATGAACCATTGGCGCACTACTGACCAAGGATGGGAACTGCTGACTAAAAATATGCCATAAGCATACTATTAGCAGACAGGGGGAAGTGCCAGAAGGCACAGTGCCAGAAGGCACTTTTGTCAAGCAATGAACCATAGGCGCACTGCTGACGATGGGTTTTGCCAATTATTTATAGACCCAAGGCAGGTTGGCTCATCAGTATAAGCCTGCCTGGTTGCGAGAGTAAATGAAGTGAAACTTCATTTGTTTCCCATAAGTGCACACATGATGGTTACACATTGCTCTAGAGCAATCTGATCCTGCAACCAGTCATGTTGAACTGTTTCCCAAACCTAAGATGCAATGGTTGCATTCTTAAGGCCCAGCTCCAGTTAATGTGCAATTGAGCTGCTAAAATTCCAAACTTACAAATAAGGAAACGGTAGCAAATTGCATCCGAAGTCACCAAAAATATTTGGTGAAATCAGTGCCACATCAGGACAGGCCCGCGTAGCTTACGTGTTGGCTAGCCTTTTGCAGCTGAGTGATCATTTGCTTTTGCAAAATGCAATGTAAGCAGTTCTTAAGCAATGTCATTGCTCAAGGTTGCTTGAGGGTTGTAAGTCTGTCACCCTTTTGCTGTCAAGAAATGAACCATAGGCGCACTACTGACCAAGGATGGGAACTGCTGACTAAAAATATGCCATAAGCATACTATTAGCAGACAGGGGGAAGTGCCAGAAGGCACTTTTGTCATGCAATGAACCATAGGCGCACTGCTGATGATGGGTTTCGCCAATTATTTATAGACCCAAGGCAGGTTGGCTCATCAGTATAAGCCTGCCTGGTTGCGAGAGTAAATGAAGTGAAACTTCATTTGTTTCCCATAAGTGCACGCATGATGGTTACACATTGCTCTAGAGCAATCTGATCCCGCAACCAATCATGCTGAACTGTTTCCCAAACCTAAGATGCAATGGTTGCATTCTTAAGGCCCAGCTCCAGTTAATGTGCAATTGAGCTGCTAAAATTCCAAACTTACAAATAAGGAAATGGTAGCAAATTGCATCCGAAGTCACCTAAAATATTTGGTGAAATCAGTGCCACATCAGGACAGGCCCGCATAGCTTACGCGTTGGCTAGCCTTTTGCAGCTGAGTGATCATTTGCTTTTGCAAAATGCAATGTAAGCAGTTCTTAAGCAATGTCATTGCTCAAGGTTGCTTGAGGGTTGTAAGTCTGTCACCCTTTTGCTGTCAAGCAATGAACCATAGGCGCACTACTGACCAAGGATGGGAACTGCTGACTAAAAATATGCCATAAGCATACTATTAGCAGACAGGGGGAAGTGCCAGAAGGCACAGTGCCAGGAGGCACTTTTGTCAAGCAATGAACCATAGGCGCACTGCTGACGATGGGTTTTGCCAATTATTTATAGACCCAAGGCAGGTTGGCTCATCAGTATAAGCCTGCCTGGTTGCGAGAGTAAATGAAGTGAAACTTCATTTGTTTCCCATAAGTGCACACATGATGGTTACACATTGCTCTAGAGCAATCTGATCCCGCAACCAATCATGTTGAACTGTTTCCCAAACCTAAGTTGCAATGGTTGCGTTCTTAAGGCCCAGCTCCAGTTAATGTGCAATTGAGCTGCTAAAATTCCAAACTTACAAATAAGGAAACGGTAGCAAATTGCGTCCGAAGTCACCAAAAATATTTGGTGAAATATGTGCCACATCAGGACAGGCCCGCGTAGCTTACGCGTTGGCTAGCCTTTTGCAGCTGAGTGATCATTTGCTTTTGCAAAATGCAATGTAAGCAGTTCTTAAGCAATGTCATTGCTCAAGGTTGCTTGAGGGTTGTAAGTCTGTCACCCTTTTGCTGTCAAGCAATGAACCATAGGTGCACTACTGACCAAGGATGGGAACTGCTGACTAAAAATATGCCATAAGAATACTATTAGCAGACAGGGGGAAGTGCCAGAAGGCACAGTGCCAGAAGGCACTTTTGTCAAGCAATGAACCATAGGCGCACTGCTGACGAAGTGCAGGAAGATGAAGATGGAGAAAAATTTGTGCAGGTAAGATCGGTGGGATGGGCGGCAATGGAAATGAAGGGAGCATTTGGAGTAGCACTTGAATTTCCTTGCCTCCCTCAGCCAGTCAAAGGAATGTTGATGAGAGGAGAGGAAGTTGGGAGTGAATGGGAAGGAAGAATCTGGGTGGAGGCTAGCTCACTCATTCCCTTACACCAGAAACTCCTGTCAGAAAGTGCAGGACACGCACTTTGACATGTATCTGAAGCATTCTCCAGAACTAGAAAGCCCATACTTAGAATACCAGACATGCTATGCTGGTGCTTTACTCCAGGGCAATTCACCAACTTCACGCATCTTGAGAAGATGTGTCGGCGTGAATAGGGAAGGGAGAGGATGTACACCAGAGGCAGGGCCATTGCCGTCCTGCCTCCACCTGCAAGGTACCTCGCTCACAATGGACCAGGAGAATGTAGTGAAAGTGATGGCTTTGTGTGGGATGGAAGGGAAGCCGCAAAATTCGCTAGTGCTTGTGCCTGGAGTGCCCAGGGCAAGTAAAACGGCCACCACACTATTAGGAGCGTGCAATTATATTCTGTTCTGAACTTTGAAGCTCAAAGCAGAAAGTAAGGGGTGTAAGATATTATTCATAGCCCAAACCAACTTTGCGGCTAGTGGAGCATATGTAACATTGATGAAGATTCTTCAAGGACTCCGTCATTCCCAAAATGCATAGTCAGCAAATTGGGGCCAGAACACTCCCGGACTACTTTTTTGGGACTGCCCAAAATTTTCTTTTCCAAAATTTTTTTGGAGGCTTATCTTGGCCGTAGCGACCGATAGGGAGCTACTACGGCTACCACCATAAGTCGTGTGCAACCAAGGACTGACAATAGTACCAGGAGTAGGGTGTAGCCAGCGCAAGAACTTCAGAAAAACCCCCGGGAGTGTTCTGAACTTTTGGAAATGTCCGGGAGTGTCCTGGAGGGAGCAAATTGCATCAGGCCCATGAGGATTTGCAGTCAATTGCACAGCGAGGCTACCGATTTTGTGGCCTGGAAAGTGCCAACTGCACATTTGCTGATGCAGCAGGTGGAGCAATGCATTAGGCAGGCTTTTCCAAGTGACCATGACTTAGAAAACTTGGCAAGGCTAGTATGTGAACAAGCCAACCTTATGTTTTTCACCTGGATGATTCCCGCATATAAGGAATTCGTTCAGCTAGTAGGTGAAATTATAGAATGTGAAACAAGGCTAGAAGTTTGCAGCAGGATGTGAGGAAGGTAGGCAAAGTAGCTGGAACCAGCTACCACTGATTAGGACATCCTTGCAGCGGTTGTGCTGACAAAGACTGGCGCTATTTGTTAACTTTTTAAATCCCAACTTAGTTTTCACCACCCTAGATTCCAGCAAGTTTTATTTCTTGGAAAGAATGGGGTTCCGTCCCACATTGTTGATTATGGACAAAGCCAGTTTGGTTCAGAGAGATTTGGCCATGTGGCAGATAGGGCAAACTGGAGATAAGCTGCAGGCCGTTGTGATCACAGGGGATGAGAGGCAGTTGCCTCCACATGTACAGGTTTGAGGACAAATTGGCCAACTGGCCTCAGTGAGCATTTTGGAGGCATTGCTTTATACGGGTAATCCCCGTACACCACTCGTTATCTTGCCACTCACCATTTCCTTTCGGTTAATGCCCAATGCGGCTGAACTAATTTTGCCTTTCTATCATAAAGACAAGCCAAAGGCATTTTATGCCTTAGAACATACAAGTGAGTGCGTTAGATTACTTCCCATTTTTACATTTGAATCATTGGACTATTTTCCTCCACATAGAAGGCCCAGAGGAGTTTGGGATGAGTCGGTATAATAGACAAGAAGCAGAATTGACTGTCAAGGTTGTTTGGTGTCTTTTGCAGACAGCTACCTCATCGCAGATTTTAGTACTCACTTACTACACTGCCCAACAAAACTTAATCCAGCTCCTATTGAGGGCAATTGGCTGTGATGTGCCAGTCCGAACGGTTGATTCGGCAATAGGGCTGGAATCACCTTTCGTGGTAGTGTTGCTAACCAGGTCTCAGCCGACAGGCCAGGAGCAGTCATAGCAGTCATAGCAGTCATAGTGTCGTCATAGGCTTCGCAGGATCCTTGCATTGAGCAGTCATAGCTTTTAGCAGAGCATCAAAAGGACTAATCATCATCGGAAATTTCCTATTCTTTTCTTTCAGCTTTTTGTCTGCAGGCCCAACAAGGCAAAATAGGAGCCTCACAAGCATATAGTTGCTTTTTGTCTTTGCTAAATGGAGGCTGAGTAGTTGAGCACTTCTCCACAATATTAGATGAAAACCCTGCTCCATATTCAGCTGGCCACCTAGATCTCAGGCAGATGCCAGCACGTATTTTGCCTCCACTCGGCCCACTGTCGCCCACTGGTTTAGTTTTAGGACGCATATTTCAGCAACAACAGGTTTCTACGATGCTCCGCATGGAGTCGCTACCAGAACCACAGGAAAATAGTGAAAGCTCAATCTGTCCAAGGTTAGATTAGTGATAGGTGAGCCACTTTGGCAGCTTTGGCCACTGCAGTCCCAGCCACCAGTATCCGCTCCGCTGCCGGAGCTGTCAGCACCTGACAATTCAGAGCCATCAGCCAACAGCGAATCAACCATGGAGGTTACCGATATTGGGCAGGCATTTTTGCTTTAGCAAGATGTCAACAAAAAATGCAGAAAATTTCCAAATTTACAAGTAGCAGTTTTGAAATTCAGCCCCGTGACCTCGGCCCGACAAAAGGGGAAGATGTTGTGAAGCGAAACATCAATCTCAAACCTTAGAAATTCCGGGCAGATGGCGAGGCCATCGGTGATGTGCGCGATGACCAGTCTAGCTCCAGCACCTGCGAAATCTCCCCCCCTCGCCATTTTGCCCCCCTCCCTTGTAATTGATCATTCCCACTGATAAGGTATCCAAAGTGCATCATCAACACTCTGAGTAGCATTGCATACTTCACTACCCATGACTTTCATGTTCCATATCTCTATTTCCAATAGGTTTGCTGACCTGCTAGTGCCTTGACCATTGTCCTCCACAGCTGTCCAACCCCAGAGGCATGCACTGCTCCCTTCCTCCACCAGATCAGAGCTGCAATTGTCCTGGAAACTTGAGGAATTGGCTGCCTGGGTTGAGAGAGAATTATGCTGTTGGAAAGGATGCTATTTTGGTCCTTAAGAAAACCTTTCATTTTAGCCCCTAAAGCCCGATGCAGTACTCAAACAAACCCTGGAGGACCCCAATAATATTTGCCCAGGCTTGAAATGCTGAGGCTTGAAACCCAGCCTGATCAGTACAGAGCAGCAGCAGAAGGAGTTTGTACGGCACATATTTTTGTGCTTGGTGATTCCAAAGAGGACGAGAAGAAAAGGACGCCGTTTAGAGATGAGGCAGTGGGAAAGGCTTGAGAGGCCATTGGTAGAGGTATTCATAACAAAGAGCCCCAGGGACAGGCTGGGGGCAATGGGAGGTCAGCCAGTGTCGTGGCGCGCAGGGGCACTGTGCACACTCTGCCTGGAAGGGGGAAGGCATCAAGAGGCCCCCTCACACAGTGTAACTGCCCAC
>JASANA010000748.1:0-18286 GCA_030248095.1 Ptycholaimellus sp. GST1_10
GGGTCGACATTATGTCGGGTCGACATTATGTCGGGTCGACATAATGTCGGGTCGACATAGTGTCGGGTCGACATAGTGTCGGGTCGACATTATGTCGGGTCGACATTATGTCGGGTCGACATTATGTCGGGTCGACATTATGTCGGGTCGACATTATGTCGGGTCGACATTATGTCGGGTCGACATTATGTCGGGTCGACATTATGTCGGGTCGACATTATGTCGGGTCGACATTATGTCGGGTCGACATTATGTCGGGTCGACATTATGTCGGGTCGACATTATGTCAGGTCGACATTATGTCGGGTCGACATTATGTCGGGTCGACATTATGTCGGGTCGACATTATGTCGGGTCGACATTATGTCGGGTCGACATTATGTCGGGTCGACATTATGTGCCCATGCAAAGGGATGGAAGAGGCGTCATGGCGTCGCCCACTTCCCCTATTTGCCGCGCTTTCCTTGCTAACATTCACTCTCCTTCCCTTATTCAGGATGCTGTCCTGCACATCAACCTGATGCTCCTGCGTAAGTGCGGGTCGACATTATGTCGGGTTATCATTATGTCGGGTCGACATTATGTCGGGTCGACATTATGTCGGGTCGACATTATGTCGGGTCGACATTATGTGGGGTAAATCCAAGGCAAATGCACTCCTTAAATTTATACTGGCACAGAAAGCCAATGCAATACTATCGCGAAGGACTGCATGGGTCTCCCACAACCATAATCTGGCTCAATAAAGATTTTCAATTTTATAAGGCTTATGAAATTGAAAAAATCGTTAAAAAATAAGAATACAGCATAGGGAATATGAAATAAAAAAATACACCTTATTTCGATTTCATAAAAATCACATATTTTATTCTTATTCTATGCTATATTTTTGAGTCATATTTTTTAAAATTATAAAATATATATTTATTCTCATTTTCAACTCTAATTTTGAGGAGCGTTTATTTTCATTCTTATTTATTCCGTAATTTTGGCCATTCCATATTTTCATTCTTATTTATTCTCTAAGGATTCCCGAAATCAGAAACACTGGGGCGTAGTCCTCAGGATTGTACTTGACGGAGAGTGTGGCGAACTCCTTGGGGCGTTTGGCAGCAGCTTCATTTCATTTTTTGGTTCCAACTTTTTAAACCATGCTGTGAGCTCATTTTAGGAGGTATTCCTGCAATTTTTGGAGGAATAATTAAAAAAGGTTTAAATTTTAAGCTCCCACTGGAAAATTATTCCCAGACAAGCCATTTTACAGCTGCGCAAAGTGAGCGATTCCTTATAAGTTGATAACCCTGTAATGTCGACCTCCTCCCTCGAATTCTGATATCATAGAAATGTTAAAGGGTGTGTGATAGTGTTGCCAGGTTGAACTCGACAGAGCTTCATTGGTATCACGAACTTTCGTACCCAGGAAATTTCATACCCAAACTTTCGTGCCCGAACTTTCGTACCCCGAACTTTCGTACCCAAACTTTCGTACCCCGAACTTTCGTACCTGCGAACTTTTGTACCCGAACTTTCGTACCCGAACTTTCGTACCCAAGCATTAATTGGCTCTGAATCCCAACCAAATTGTCTGTTCTTTCTGTTCAAAATGTCAATGTTAGTTATAAAAACTACAAGGTATTTAGAAATGGTTTTGTTGCAACATACAGTGCTCAGCATTTTTCGCACCAAGCTTGGGTCCGGGTCCGTGCTTTGGCTTTTGAGTGCATACTTTTTGGTATATAATTTTGGTTAGGGTTACGGAATCCACACTCATTTATAGGAATCTTTGACACTCAGGGGAACACTTTCAAACGACTGCAAACTCTACCATTCTTACCATACTAATGTCAAAAAATCTTTAAAATTCGCAAATCTGTTAGCTGATTGTTGTATCAACAACAAAAATTTTCGTGTCCATTTTTCTGCCATTTTATCTAGTTATCGGATCCTGAGAGTAGTCCTCTGCCAGCTTGAAGACTCGGTTGTGGCAAAACTCTTGGGCACAAGTTTATTGACAGATTATAAATTACAAATGTTTGGGTACGAAAGTTTGGGTACGAAAGTTCCCGGGTACGAAAGTTCGTACAACCGTTTCATTTCATATGCCACCCATAAGAGTTTGATTGTTTTTCCGTTTAACCTACTTGGGGCCTGATGGGTTTGTTTCATTTTTCATTGCATTTTCCACTTATCACTTTCCGTTTTGACTTTTAACTTCTGGGTATGAAAAATTGCTCAAACAATGCTGATAAAGCTGGCAAACAACAAGATCGCAAAACATGCATCATTAGACAATCAAATGCTTGAAACTAAGGCAATAACAGGGTATTATGAGGTGGAAAAAATTTTGACGGGGCAGAGAAAATATTTCATCCACCCAAATCGGCCTTTTTCTTTCCATTTCACTTTCCGTTTCACCAAAATTTCTGAAACATAGTTTTTTTTCCACTTTTGTCCACTTATCACTTTTTGTTCATTTTCCACCTTACAGCACTTGTGTGTGATTAACCTAAGAGCAGCCATCTGATTGCTGGGTGTAGATGCCATTACCGGTGTAGAGGTGGCCAAGGTCCCAAAGCCGCATTCACTCGCAAAGGAGTCTAGACTAACGCCGACAGCCTCGTCTTTATTTAAAACCGGATTATTGTAAAAAGAACTGCATTCGATCAAGTAAGAATTGAGCACCGAAACACAGGACCGCCCACTGGTCATGCAACATATGGCGATAAGACACCTTATGGGCAAGCGCTTATTGCCTCATGCTTATCCTTCATAGTACTATATTCGGCCAGTACAATTTGATTTACTTTGAACTTTTTCCAATTTCTGCTGCAATGACGCCATGCAGTTTCTAAATCTGCGAACTATGCGTAAAAGTTTAGCCTTCTTGCTGCTCTTCTCCTACACTTTGCTTTATTTCGGAAACATTTTATACCACCATCCGCAGCTTCGCAATCACAGACCACAGGTTAATATTTGATGAAGTGAGTGAACCCATGAAAAGCTATTGTAAAAACGCTGCCTCAAATTGAAAAAAAACGTAGAACTTTGAGCTGGAAATGCGATTGAGCTTTGCAGACAGCTATTTACAAGTTCACTACAAACCTTGCAATTTTCTAGGCAGTGGCTGGTGGTCAATCTATCGTCCAGGAAGCAACTGCTCTAAACAGCCCTGTTGCTTCCGTTCTGGGCAGTCCGTCAGGGGAAACAGAAGTGGGCATGACGTCTGTTTCCGAAACAGCCAAGACTCTGGTCTACGCCCGTTTCTACCTCGACCGTCGTCTCTCACCGCCAGCCCTGAAAGTAGTCGCCGTGTACAGATGCAATGAGACTGATCTGCCCAGACTGCGAGTCACTGCCGGCAATGATTCCATATTTGTGGAAGGTTGCTTTCAGCCTAAAAATTTCGCCAAAAATCTTAAAATATCGCAAAAAAACAAAAGGATAATCGATGCTCATTTTTGACAAAGAGCCTAATATGGACTGCAGGAAAGTCAAAAGTGACAGAAGGTGCCTGCCCCAACACCTGGGCCATTCGCTGTCTCTGGTGGCCGCACATCATCACATTCTCCCTGCCTCTGGACCCAGACTCACAGCCACAGTTGAGGCTGAGTCTGATCACTTCTGGTTTTCTGCCTGGTCTCCAGTACTCCTGATAAAGCTGGTGAAGATTACAGATGGGTCCCTACAGAAGGAGATCAATATAAACGGAGAGATACCCGCAGAAGAACCGGAGAAGTTTGAGGGAGAGCTGGCTGTGTGCATTCTGCCCCTCTACCTATACACCGACTGGCTTCAGCTCCTACAACACTTTCACATATGGTGCTTTTAAAAATTGCCAAACTAAATTTTAAAATAATCTAATAACAAAAAAAGAAAAAAATTGTCAAAAACTGATGGCATTTTCTGGCACAGCGTTCATTGGGCTGGCGCGAGGGAGTGTAGCGACCGTCAGCGCCCAGCCCCTCTTTTCGACCTAGGTGTACGTTTTCGGGGTTATTGCTAGATCTTTATTTTGATAAGGCTCTAGCTCGTCACAGGGAGTTTCAATTTTTCTAATTCTTTTTGCATTGGAAAGAGCATCATCAAATTGACCAAAACTCGCGAGAAATCGCTGAAAAGTTGCAGAATTGTAGTAAATTTTGTAAAAAAACATTTGTCCGAACTCCGACTCCTCCTCCTCCTCCTCCTTCTTCTCCGCATCTATTCAATGGACGATAGTAGGTATTCATTTCTTCCCCCTCGCCCCCCCCCCGGGTCCTTGGGCCTCATGTATTGACTTTTATTCTTAAGTCTTCAGTTAAGCAGCTATGCATATTCATCCGTGGTGTAGTGGTCTACGCGATTAAACAGCTGGTTGAAGCTGGGAGGTTCGAATTCTTCTTAGGCAATCATTTTTATTTTGGAATCTTTAAGTTGAAAAAACAACTGGTACCATCGGCAGGTAAATATTATAGCAGTTTTCTCCCAAAAATTGATTGCAATAAGCATATATAATGAAAATTTCAAAAAAATAGGTTAGTTTTCCAATAAATTTGAATTGTATTTTTGATTTTCGAATTTTTCTTTTTGTTATATTTTTTAAATAATTATGTTTTTTTATTTTTTTAAATTTTTTATCTATTAATATCTTAATATATTTTCGATTCTTTTATGTTTGGTATAATTTTTTAATGAGTTTATTTTTTTTATTTATTTTCCATATATTAAAAAAAAATAAATTTTTATTTATACATTTTATACTATATTATAATTGGAAGGAATAACTGGTTGCATCGGCAAGACTATTGTTGGTCTCTTTTCTCCAAATTTTGTAATTGCCTCGAGCAAAAAGTCAAGGAAATACATCTACTACTTGTGGAATCTGCTGAGTCATCTGCATTTTGTTTTTGGGCGCGCATGGAAAGAGACACTGAACTGCGCGCCAAAAACAAAATGCAACTGTCCTAGCAGCAGATTCCACAAGTAGTAGATGTATTTCCTTGACTTTTTGCTCGAGGCAATTACAAAATTTGGAGAAAAGAGACCAACATTTGGCTTGCCGATGGTACCAGTTATAATTGCTTATTGAAAGAATGGAAGGTGGTTTAGGACACATGGCCTGGGCGCAGACAAATACTTCATCTACGTTTCCTCAGTGACGGAGGAGGTCCTGGGATGGCTGAAGGCTCTGGATGGAGTGGAGCTGGTGCCCTGGCCAGACCTGCCCAGTCTCACTCCAAAGCTTCGGCCGCAGGAGAGCTACTTTCGCCTGGGCAGCTACGGCGCCATCAACGATTGCCTTCTCAGGTTGCTTCCAGCATCCGATTGTGTTCTTAAATTAATTTTGAAAAATGTTTTTTAAATTTTTCAAAACTTTAGAGATTTTTGACTTTTTTCTGGAAATAATTATAATTTTCTTCATATTCTGAATTGTGCTCCACGCATTTGACCTTTTGTCGGAATTCTTTTAACAAATAACCAATGTAATGTTTTTGGCTCAAAATTCACAGCAAACAAAAAATGGCCAGTTTTTGAAAAAAAATTAAAATGCAATCAAAATCCAGTTTTATTATCCAGGAACGCAGGACGCTTCAAATACCTGGCCGCCATCGATCTGGACGACTACTTCCTGCCAGCTGGGCCCCAAAGCCTGCCCGCCTTTCTGGACAGTCTGGACTGGGAAAACGTGGCCGCCTATGAGATGGCCAACTGCGACGCCTTCTACCCCGCCAACTTCACCATTCCACCCTCTCTGCTCCAGCAGCCTCTACATTTCTCCGTCCTCCGCCACATCCAGTATATTGCAGTCTGCGCGTGCTTGCAATCAAAATAGTTGAACAGTGAAGTGTTGGGTCAAAAAGGAAGTGAGCCAAAAAAGGAACTGAGTCACATTTTGCTGAAAATTCATTTTAGTAAGCAAAATTTCTAGGTCGGCATATTTCTCGAACATTTTGTGCAAAAATGAGAAATGATTGCTAAGGGTGAACAGCAAATTTATATGTTCATAAGGTATATCACAGAATGTTTGTGGGCTACAACTAAGCAGCAGTTTTTTAACTAGTTTATTCAAAGATCCAAGCGAAATCCAGAAAGTTACTCCCATTTTTTAACTAACCAGTAAAGGATTGCCCCATCAAGGTATGACAAGGAGTACAAGTACAAAGTATGGCGGCCTCCAAAATGCGTTGTTCGGCCCCACCGCGTAAAGAGACTCTCCGTTCACAGGATGATTCGCCACTGGTACAGGATAGCCGTTTACTCAGATCATTTTCTCCTGAGATTAGTGACATTTTCTCCTGACTTGAATTACTTCACAAAGTATTATTGCACAATTTTTTCTGAGCCTGACACCGATGGAATTCGAAACCACAAAACTATAGTTCACAATTTCTACGTGTCAGGCAAAATGCCTTTTCAAAGCATTTTAACCTTCTTTTCTTTGTGTCAGGATAGGTTTAAAAACAACTTTCCTCTCCAAAAGTTTAACCACTCTCCTACAATCTTTAAACGTCTCCAAACTCTCAACAAATTTATAAAACTACTTTCTTCTCCTTAGGTTAGACAGCAAAGACAGTGTGACCCTGGTGGTGAGCGGAAGAAGGGAGGCCAACTAACAGCAGTCAGGTTTTTGAGGCCAGGTTTTGAGCGCAAAGCCCGCCAGCTAGGGCCAGAGCAAGCCCGCTACATCCATCTCAGACGCTGTGCTACGACAGCCTGCGAAGCCCCGCCTACAGAGGCCAACCTGACCTACTTTGCGCCCCTCGCGGATGCCGTGGGGGCCTGGGCTGAAGGAGTGGCCGATTCTGCCAACATTTCTCTACAAACACTCCAAACGCATGCCGACGTTCTGCAGAGAGTCAAGGAGTTGGCTGGATTTCTGACTGCCTACAGGAGGGGTAGGCCTTAGTCAAGCACCCAAATTTGAAGACTCATTGTTCCAGCCCATCAAAAGCTGGAGAATTGAAATTTTTACTGAAAGCTGGTCCAACCCTGCTTAGCTTGTGCATAAATTGGCAGATTGTTTCAGTGAGCCAAACTGGAGAAACTGTTATTTTAGTAAAATTAGTGACCAGTCCAGCCAGAGAAAGCTATGGAACCATAGGGAGGGGGGAAAGTGCGGTGTATTTTGAAGGCTGTTTCTCAGTACTATATATGTTAATCTCCCTGAGACCTAAATTGTGTTAAATTTTGAACTCAAAAGCCCTTATAAGGCCGGAAGAAATCACGCCTCAAGGTTAGGTGAAAAAACTTAATTTTGGAAGAATATTTTGGAAGACGTTGCTAAAATAACCATTTTTCCAACTTGGCGAATTGAAACCAGCTGCAAATTTCTACACAAGCAAAATAGATACTGGACCTCTTTCTGTAAAAATTACACCTCTCTAGCTTTTGATGAGCAAGGAATCTTCAAAGTTAGGTGTTCTTATAAGGCCTACCCCCTGTATTTTTTTTTGGCGGAAGAGATTTCGTGATTTTAAAATTGGGGATGATAGTTGCTAGCTAAGAGTCCTAGTTAAATTTGAAAAAAAATAGGGGAGATAGTTTTTGACCGCGGAGCAGCCCGAAGGGCCGCTCCGCGGTCTATAGAGGTTACTCAACTTTTGTCCTCATATATTGGGCTGGCGCGAGCGAGCGTTAGCGAAGTGTCAGCGCCCAGCCCCTCTTTTCGACCCAGGTGTATGTTTTGAGGGTTATTGCTAGATCTTAAATTTGATAAGGCTGCTGCTCGTCATAGATGGCCCCAATCGCTCTATTTTTTTCACCATTGGAAAGAGCAACATCGAATTGACTATAGTTTATCTTTTGAGTTTTTCGTAAAACGTTTGATTTTAGGGTGAAAAATGCAAAAAACCATTTGTCCGAACTCCTCCTTCTCCTCCTCCTTCTCCTCCGCATCTATTCAATGGACGATAGTAGGTATTCAATTCTTCCCCCCGCCCCCTGCCCCGGTGACTGGGCTTCATCATCTAGTAATTTATTGATAAATCTGAAGTTGGGCTAAGGTGGCATATGCCCCAGTGGTGTAGTGGTGAATGCGAATGGTCAGATGATTGAACCTGGCAGGTTCGAATCCATCTCAAGTATTTTTTTAAATTTTTGTCTGTTTAAAATTGAGAAAACAACTGGTATCATCGAAAGGCCTAATGTAAAGCTCTTTTTCCCAAAAATCGACACTCCTAAACATAATCTAAAAAAAATTCTCAAAAATTTTCATGTTTGCCAATGGATTTGCACTGTAATTTCCGATTTGAAAATTTTTTTGTAAAGGTTTTGTTTATTTTTTTTTTATCCATTAAAATATTAGTTAAATATGTAACCAACATTATAAAATATGTGTTTATTAATTTTATACTATAATAAAAGTGGATATATTAAAAGTGGAAGAAATATATGGTACCATTGGCAAGCCAAAAGTGGGTCTCTTTTCTCCAAAATTTGCAATTGACTCGAGTAAAAAGCTAAGCTTGAGCTAAGCTTAAAAAGCTTGAATTGCGCGCTAAAAACAAAATGCAACTGTTTATTATTTATTTATTTATTTATTTATTATTATTTATTCATAACTCTTCAGTTAATCAAAGGAGCATATGCACCAGTGGTGTAGTGGTCTAAGCGATTGGACAGTTGGGTGAAACTGGGAGGTTCGAATCCTTATCAGACAATCATTTTTATTTTGGAAATTTTATGTTGAGAAAACAACTGGTACCATCGGCAGGCCAAAATTAAAGCTCTTTTATGACATTAAGATTTCTCCCAAAAATCGATGGCCCTAAGTATAAATCATGAAAATTTCACAAAAATATATTATTTTGTTAATAAATATGCATTGTATTTCTTGATTTTCAAATCGAGATTTTCTTTTCGTTATATTTATCGTTATATTTATTTATCGAACTATTTATGAGTTATATTTCGTCATATTTGTTATATTTTTTATTTATTATTTATTATTTTATCCAATAATATCTCAATATATAATAATACATAACCAACAATATAAAAATTTTTATTTATACAATTTATACTATAGTGGAAGAAATTTTTGGTACCATCGGCAGGCCAAATGTGAATCTCTTTTCTCCCATAAAGTAAAAGTAAAATTCATGAAAATTTCACAAAAAATGTTATGTTAGTTAGCCAATAAATTGCATGGTATTTTTAATTTAATTTTCTATTCTTTTCTTTTTGTTATAGTTTTTTAATGAGTTTATTTTTTTTGTTTTTCAATAATTGTCAAATAATATAAAATTGTATTTATACATTTTATACTATATTAAAAGTGGAAGAAATAACTGGTACCATCGGCAAGCCAAATGTGGTCTCTTTTCTCCAAATTTTGTAATTGCCTCGAGCAAAAAGTCAAGGAAATACATCTACTACTAGTGGAATCTGCTGCGTCATCTGCATTTTGTTTTTGGCGCGCATGGAAAGAGACACTGAACTGCGCGCCAAAAACAAAATGCAACTGTCCAAGCAGCAGATTCCACTAGTAGTAGATGTATTTCCTTGACTTTTTGCTCGAGGCAATTACAAAATTTGGAGAAAAGAGACCACATTTGGCTTGCCGATGGTACCAGTTATATATATATGTATATATATTGGGCTGGCGCGAGCGAGCGTTAGCGAAGTGTCAGCGCCCAGCCCCTCTTTTCGACCCAAGTGTAAGTTTCGGGGTTATTGCTAGATCTTAATTTTGATAAGGCTCTTGCTCCTCACAGAAACGTCCAATCGGTCTGATTCTTTTTGCATTGGAAAGAGCATCTTTGAATTGACCAAAAGTCGCGAGAAATCGCCCAAAAGTTGCTGCAATGATTAGAAAAATGCTCAAAACCATTTGTCCGAACTCCTTCTCCTTCTCCTCCTTCTTCTCCTCCTCACGCATCTATTCAATGGACGATGGTAGGTATTCATTTCACCCCCCCCCTCCCCGGGTCCTCGGGCTCCATGCATTATTTGCTAATAAGTTTTCAGTTAAAGAGCCATGTGCACCAGTGGTGTAGTGGTCTAAGCGATTGGGCAGCTGATGAAACTGGCTGGTACGAGAATCTTTTTTCTTACACATTCATTTTAATTTTGGTGTATTTAAAGTTGAGAAAATGGTATCATCCGCTGGCCAAATGTAAGGCTTTTTTTCTCCCAAAAATTGATTGCTCTGAGTGCTGCCAATTAAAATTTCTCAAAAATTTGTTAATTTGCCAATAAATGTGCATTGTATTTTCCAATTTCGAAACCTTTCTTTTTGTTACATTTTTTAAAAAAGTTTATTTTTTATTTATTTGTTAATCTAATGAAAGTTAACTAATGTAAAACCAACAAAATCAAATTTGTATTTGTACATTTTATACTACATTATAACTTACATTAAAAGTGGAAGAAATACCTGGTTGATCAGCAAGGCCAAAGGTGAGTGTCTTTTCTCCAAAAATTGCAATTGCCTTGAGTAAAAAGTCAAGGAAACAGAATTTCGAGTAGTGCAATCTGCCGCGTCATCTGCATTTTGGTTTCCGGCCCACTGGAAGAGAACATCTGAAATGTGCGTAAAAAACAAAATGCAACTGTCAAAGCAGCAGATTGCACTACTAAAAATTGTATTTCCTTGACTTTTTACTCAAGGCAATTGCAATTTTTGGAGAAAAGAGATCTCAGATTTGGCTTGCCGATGGTACCAGATTAGATATTTCTGGAAAATGCTGTCGAGGGCGAATTCTCAACGGATTGGCACAAACTTTTTTTTTCCTGAAAAGGAATGCAATTTTAGGAAGATCTGGAGGGGTAGACCCGGTTTCCGAGCATTTGAAACATTACTTTTTTGGGTAGAAAGGCTTGAAAATTGCAATATAGAGTTTTTGCGCTGTAGCTCCTTTAATCTTGAGAATTTGCACAAACAATTTTAGAGTTTTGTTCACAAGTCGTATAGTAACGATTCCAAATCTGTGCTCACTTTTGAAAATGGTTGAGAAACCACAGACTTGCCCTCTTGAGTGACAAACTCTCATGCATGACAATAGCATCAATAATTAGTAGCAGCTGAACGGCTGAATAATTGAGCATAACATTTACTCTTTTTGTTCACAAGTCGTATATAACTAATTCTAAATCTGTGCTTACTTTCGAAAATGGTTGAGAAACCACAGACTGTACCCTCTTGAGTGACAAACTTTCATGCATGGCAATGGATTAAGAATCAGTAACAGCTGAACTGCTAAGAATTGAAGTATAGGACTTGAGTTTTTTTGTTCACAAGTCGTAACATAGATGTTTTCCAAATCTGTGCTTACTTTTGAAAATGGTTGAGAAACCACAGACTTGCCCTCTCGAGTGACAAACTTTCACATATGACAATAGCATCAATAAATTTATCAATAGTAGCAGCTGAACGGCTGAATATTGAACAAACCGCTTGAGCCCCTTTGTTCACAAGTCAGATATAAACTAACTCCAAATTTGTGCTCACTTTTGAAAATGGTGGGGTAACTGCAGAACTAAAGTGTCTCCGCGGTCACCGATTGCACTCTGTGCTATATACTCGCTTCTCTTTTTTATGAGAAATATAAATGCAACTATGCTTTTTGCTGATCAAATGAAAAAAAAAGGTGAAAAAGAGCGGGAATATAAGTGATTTCAGGTGTAGCCATCACAACTGGAGTACAAGAAGTATTGTGCAACGCCGCATCGCCTTTGTGCTGAGGTCCTGCGTGACAGCAAATACCAGTGGGCTTTCCTCCACTCAATCTTTAGCTTCCTGATGGCTTAGCCTATGACTTCTCTACCATGCTGGTTTTCACCGTTCATCCATCTATATTGCTAGTATCATGGGTATAGGCGACAAAATATTAGGCTGAATAGAAGTAGCCATTTCTACATTGTTTTAAGCTAAGTTGAAGGTCATTTCTGTTGCACGTAAATCCGAACCTGCTCCATCGCCGTTTGCACTTAGCTTAAAGGCGTGAAGCACTAGTATGACATGGGGCTTGATTCTGGGTAGCCAGCTTAGCCCATTTGTCCTAAACTGCCGCCCATGCGTGTAAGCCTAAGGCTAAAACCCGGCCTAAAATTTTAATTTAAATAAAAAAACTTAAAATTGGGCTTGCGCGAGTGGAGCGTTAGCGGAGCGGTAGCGCCAAGCCCCTCTTATCGAGCAACACAACCAATTGCAGCTTTCCCAAGTTTGGCATGCTGTAGTTGTCACACATACATCGGAGAGCGCTGCAAATAGGCTCAATCGACGCGCCGTGGTCGAATAGTGGGGGGTCCTCTTTGGACAAAAACCCTTTAGAATGCCTCAAGACGAAGTTGGTGATGAGCTGCTTGTTCACCACGGCCTGGTGGAAGCCTATAAAGACCAGATAGAAGCAAGCAGGCGCCACAATCGTATTCTACGTGCAAAGTTACCTATATGGTGCTGTTTTTAAGACCAAAAAACCCTTTAGAATGCCTCAAGACGAAGTTGGTGATGACCTGCTTATTCCCCATGGCCTGGTGGAAGCCCATGAAGACCAGATAGAAATAAACGGGCGCCACAATCATATTTTACGTGCAAAGTTACCTACATGATGCTGTTTTTTAGACCAAAAACCTTTTACAATGCCTCAAGACGAAGTTGGTGATGACCTGCTTGTTCACCACGGCCTGGTGGAAGACCATAAAGACCAGGTAGAAGGAAACGGGTGCCACCATCATAATCTACGTTCAAAATTACCTATATGGTGCTGGTTTTTGGCAAAAAAAGCCTGTAAAAACCATAAATATAGAGCTGGAATTGAAAGAAAGGCAAAAAAACCCCCCAAAAACTGAATTTTTACCCAAAAAGTTGATGTTTCGACCTAAAAAACGCGGAAAATGACAAAAATAGAGGTGCCTTGACACTTTTTTGGCCTGATTTACCCTAGAACCGTTGAGATCTCCGCCCCAGAAGCAGCCAAAGTGTCTGCAACAGTGCGCACGGACGGACGGACGGACGGACGGACGGACGGACGGACGGTCGGTGTTCGCCCGGACACTGGACATTTTTTTAAAAAAGTTTTTTAGAAATAACTTTTTTAATAAGGCACTAAAAAATTTTTGTCCAAAGAGGACCCCCCACTATTCGACCACGGCGCGTCGATTGAGCCTATTTGCAGCGCTCTCCGATGTCTGTGTGACGAGCTACAGCATGCCAAACTTTGGGAAAGCTGCAATTGGTTGTGTTGCTCGATAAGAGGGGCTTGGCGCTACCGCTCCGCTAACGCTCCACTCGCGCAAGCCCAATTTTAAGTTTTTTTATTTCAAGTAAAACTTAGGCCAAGTCTTAGCCTTAGGCTTACACACATGGGCGGCAGTTCAACAAATGGGCTCAACTGGCTACCCAGAATTGAGCCCCATGTCATACTAGTGCTTCACGCCTTTAAGCTAAGTGCAAACGGCAATGGAGCAGGTCAACATGCAACAAAATAACCTTCAACTTAGCTTAAAACAATGTAGAAATGGCTACTTCTATTCAGCCTAATATTTTGTCGCCTATCCCATGATACTAGCAATATAGATGGATGAACGGTGAAAACCAGCATGGTAGAGAAGTCATAGGCTAAGCCATAGGGAAGCTAAAGATTGGTTGAGGAAAGCCCACTGGTATTTGCTGTCACGCAGGACCTCAGCACAAAGGCGATGCGGCGTTGCACAATACTTCTTGTACTCCATCTGATGGCTACACCTGAAATCACTTATATTACAGCTACTTTTCACCTTTTTTTTCTCATTGAATCAGCAAAAAGCATAGTTGCATTTAGATTTTGCATAAAACAAGTATATGGCGCAGAGTGCAATAGGTGACCGCGGAGCGCTTAGTTCTGCGGTTTCTCCACCATTTTCAAAAGTAAGCACAAATTTGGAGTCGTTATATATGACTTGTGAACAAAAAAACTCAAGCGGTTTGTTCAATATTCAGCCGTTCAGCTGCTACTATTGATAAATTTATTGATGCTATTGTCATATGTGAAAGTTTGTCACTCGAGAGGGCAAGTCTGTGGTTTCTCAACCATTTTCAAAAGTAAGCACAGATTTGGAATCGTTATATACGACTTGTGAACAAAAAAACTCGAGTCCTCTGTTCAATTCTTAGCAGTTCAGCTGTTACTGATTCTTGATGCCATTGCCATGCATGAAAGTTTGTCACTCAAGAGGGTAGGTCTGTGGTTTCTCAACCATTTTCGAAAGTAAGCACAGATTTGGAATCATTATATACGACTTGTGAACAAAAAAATTCAAATGTTCTGTTCAATTATCAGCCGTTCAGCTGCTACTAATTATTGATGCTATTGTCATGCATGAAAGTTTGTCACTCAAGAGGGCAAGTCTGTGGTTTCTCAACCATTTTCAAAAGTAAGCACAGATTTGGAATCGTTATATACG
Source organism: Ptycholaimellus sp. GST1_10 (assembly GCA_030248095.1). Taxonomy (NCBI): domain Eukaryota; kingdom Metazoa; phylum Nematoda; class Chromadorea; order Chromadorida; family Chromadoridae; genus Ptycholaimellus; species Ptycholaimellus sp. GST1_10. Next base: position 14,365 of record JASANA010000748.1, read on the forward strand.
ACTTGTGAACAAAAAAACTCAAGTTGTCTGTGCAATTCTCAAGATTAAAGGAGCTACAGCGCAAAAACTCTATATTGCAATTTTCAAGCCTTTCTACCCAAAAAAGTAATGTTTCAAATGCTCGGAAACCGGGTCTACCCCTCCAGATCTTCCTAAAATTGCATTACCTTTCAGGAAAAAAAAAGTTTGTCCCAATCCGTTGAGAATTCGCCCGTGGACAGCATTTCCAGAAATATATAATCTGGTACCATCGGCAAGCCAAATGTGAGTCTCTTTTCTCCAAAAATTGCAATTGCCTTGAGTAAAAAGTCAAGGAAATACAATTTTTAGTAGTGCAATCTGCCGCTTTGACAGTTGCATTTTGTTTTTGGCGCGCAGTTCAGTGTCTCTTTCCATGCGCGCCCAAAACCAAAATGCAGATGACGCAGCAGATTGCACTACTAGAAATTGTATTTCCTTGACTTTTTACTCAAGGCAATTGCAATTTTTGGAGAAAAGACACTCACATTTGGCTTGCCGATGGTACCAGATATTTCTTCCACTTTTAATGTAGTATAATGTAGTATAAAATGTACAGATATCAATTTGATTTTGTTGGTTTTACATTTAGTTAAGATTTCATTTAGATTAACAAATAAATAAAAAATAAACTTTTTTAAAAAATGTAACAAAAAGAAAGGTTTCGAAATTGGAAAATACAATGCACATTTATTGGCAAATTAACAAATTTTTGAGAAATTTTCATTGGCAGCACTCAGAGCAATCAATTTTTGGGAGAAAAAAAGCCTTACATTTGGCCAGCGGATGATACCATTTTCTCAACTTTAAATACACCAAAATTAAAATGAATGTGTAAGAAGGATTCGTACCAGCCAGTTTCATCCAGCTGCCCAATCGCTTAGACCACTACACCACTGGTGCACATGGCTCTTTAACTGAAAACTTATGAATAAGCAAATAATGCATGGAGCCCAAGGACCCGGGGAGGGGGGGGGTGAAATGAATACCTACCATCGTCCATTGAATAGATGCGGAGGAGGAGAAGAAGGAGGAGAAGGAGAAGGAGTTCGGACAAATGGTTTTGAGCATTTTTCTAATCATTGCAGCAACTTTTGGGCAATTTCTCACGAATTTTGGTCAATTTGAAGATGTTCTTTCGAATGCAAAAAGAATCAGAATGATTGAATGTTTCTATGAGAAGCAAGAGCCTTATCAAAGTTAAGATCTAGCAATAACCCCAAACTTACACTTGGGTCAAAAAAAGGGGCTTGGCGCTGAGACTTTGCTAACGCTCGCTCGCGCCAGCCCAATATATATACATATATATATATAACTGGTACCATCGGCTAGCCAAATGTGCTCTCTTTTCTCCAAATTTTTTGTAATTCCCTCGAGCAAAAAGTCAAGGAAATACATCTACTACTAGTGGAATCTGCTGCTTGGACAGTTGCATTTTGTTTTTGGCGCGCAGTTCAGTGTCCTCTTCCATGCGCGCCAAAAACAAAATGCAGATGACGCAGCAGATTCCTAGTAGTAGATGTATTTCCTTGACTTTTTGCTCGAGGCAATTACAAAATTTGGAGAAAAAGAGACCACATTTGGCTTGCCGTTGGTACGAGTTATTTCTTCCACTTTTAATAAAGTATAAAATGTTTAAATACAATTTTATATTACTTGACAATTTTTGAAAAAAAAAAAAATAAACTCATTAAAAAACTATAACAAAAGAAAAGAATAGAAAATTAACTTAAAAATACCATGCAATTTATTGGCTAACTAACATAACATTTTTTGTGAAATTTTCATGAATTTTACTTTTACTTTTATGGGAGAAAAAAGAGATTCACATTTGGCCTGCCGATGGTACCAAAAATTTCTTCCACTATAGTATAAATTGTATAAATAAAAATTTTTTATATTGTTGGTTATGTATTATTATATATTGAGATATTATTGGATAAAATAATAAAATAATAAATAAAAAATATAACAAATATGACGAAATATAACTCATAAATAGTTCGATAAATAAATATAACGATAAATATAACGAAAAGAAAATCTCATTTGAAAATCAAGAAATACAATGCATATTTATTAACAAAATAATATATTTTTGTGAAATTTTCATGATTTATACTTAGGGCCATCGATTTTTGGGAGAAATCTTAATGTCATAAAAGAGCTTTAATTTTGGCCTGCCGATGGTACCAGTTGTCTTCTCAACATAAAATTTCCAAAATAAAAAATGATTGTCTGATAAGAATTCAGAAACCTCCCAGTTTCACCCAACTGTCCAATCGCTTAGAACATTACACCACTGGTGCATATGCTCCTTTGATTAACTGAATAGTTATGAATAAATAATAATAAATAAATAAATAAATAAATAATAAACAGTTGCATTTTGTTTTTAGCGCGCAATTCAAGCTTTTTAAGCTTAGCTCAAGCTTAGCTTTTTACTCGAGTCAATGGCAAATTTTGGAGAAAAGAGACCCACTTTTGGCTTGCCAATGGTACCATATATTTCTTCCACTTTTAATATATCCACTTTTATTATAGTATAAAATTTATAAACACATATTTTATAATGTTGGTTACATATTTAACTAATATTTTAAATGGATAAAAAAAAAAATAAACAAAACCTTTACAAAAAAATTTTCAAATCGCAAAATTACAGTGCAAATCCATTTTTGGCAAACATGAAAATTTTTGAGAATTTTTTTTAGATTATGTTTAGGAGTGTCGATTTTTGGGAAAAAGAGCTTTACATTAGGCCTTTCGATGATACCAGTTGTTTTCTCAATTTTAAACAGACAAAAATTTAAAAAAATACTTGAGATGGATTCGAACCTGCCAGGTTCAATCATCTGACCATTCGCATTCACCACTACACCACTGGGGCATATGCCACCTTAGCCCAACTTCAGATTTATCAAATTACTAGATGATGAAGCCCAGTCACCGGGGCAGGGGCGAAGAATTGAATACTACTATCGTCCATTGAATCGATGCGGAGGAGAAGGAGGAGGAGAAGGAGGAGTTCGGACAAATGGTTTTTTGCATTTTTCACCCTAAAATCAAACGTTTTACGAAAAAACTAAAAGATAAACTATAGTCAATAGTCGATGTTGCTCTTTCCAATGGTGAAAAAAATAGAGCGATTGGGGCCATCTATGACGAGCAGCAGCCTTATCAAATTTAAGATCTAGCAATAACCCTCAAAACATACACCTGGGGGATTCGAAAAGAGGGGCTGGGCGCTGACACTTCGCTAACGCTCGCTCGCGCCAGCCCAATATATGAGGACAAAAGTTGAGTAACTTCTATAGACCGCGGAGCGGCCCTTCGGGCTGCTCCGCGGTCAAAGAGCTATTCTCCCCTATTTTTTTTCAAATTTAACTAGGACTCTTAGCTAGCAACTATCATCCCCAATTTTAAAATCAACGAAATCTCTTTCCGCCAAAAAAAAATACAGGGGGTAGGCCTTATAAGAACACCTAACTTTGAAGATTCCTTGCTCATCAAAAGCTAGAGAGGTGTAATTTTTACAGAAAAGAGGTCCACTGTATTTTTTTTGCTTGTGTAGAAATTTGCAGCTGGTTTCAATTGGCCAAGTTGGAAAAATGGTTATTTTAGCAACGTCTCCAAAAATATTTTTTTCAAAATTAAGTTTTTTCACCTAACCTTGAGGCGTGATTTCTTCCGGCCTTATAAGGGCTTTTGAGTTCAAAATTTAACACAATTTAGGTCTCAGGGAGATTAACATATATAGTATTGAGAAACAGCCTTCAAAATACACCGCACTTTCCCCCCTCCCTATGGTTCCATAGCCTTCTCTGGCTGGACTGGTAACTAATTTTACTAAAATAACAGTTTCTCCAGTTTGGCTCACTGAAACAATCTGCCAATTTAAGCA
>JASANA010000749.1:0-37278 GCA_030248095.1 Ptycholaimellus sp. GST1_10
ATAAACTTCACTGGACTTTGTGTGCTAGTAAATTTCTTGCACAAGGAACGATTTTGGTCCAAGATATTATTTTTATTCCTCTTGTCATCAAATATAACAAACAGGCGGTAAACCGCATATTTGTCGTCAAAAAACAACCAAGTTGAGCATTTGCAGCAATCGCTCCCTATTGTCACGATTGGTTCCTCAAATACATCACAATTTAGAATTTTATTTACTTATTGGCACATTTTAGTGATTAGTGTGTGTCTTGCAATAAGCTTGCTGATCTGCTCTACACACAATCCTTTGTACACAATTTGTGAATGAATTTATGCTGCAACAAACTAAAGAATGCAAGTATTAAACTAAAGCTAAAGCATGAAAATCACGGTAGTGGCCTAAGGTATGAACAGTCAAATAATAAGAAGGCCTCGTTATAAAAAAACTTTGGGAAAGCAAAATTTTGCCATTTTGGGCAAGATAAAACACTTAAGTTAAGAATTTTAGTTGAAGCCTAAATGAGCCGTGCTCAAAGAAACTTTTCCACTGAACTTATTCCTAAAAGGTTCTAGCAGATTTTGAGGAAATTTTGAAAAAGACACCCAGGATTTTGGTTTCGTAATTGTTTTCCAAATAATTCAGTTTCCATGTTATTTGAAAATATGTTTAAACCTTGAGTGGCTACCATAATCATGAAAAAATGTCTCCTTGACTGCCCCAGTTGTAAGATTTTGGAGAAAATTCATATAAGTATCGCCTTTACATGAAATTTTCAATAAAAAGTTTATGGCTTGCTTAAAATTTAGCCTTAGCCTTCTCAAAATTCATTTTTCAAAGTTACAAGTTTGGAAATCTTATTGCTCAATTCAAAAAAATCGTTTTGCAAGGATTTTAATTTTATTTTTTTTAAAACTCAGATTCAGAAAACATTCCCAAATATGGTTTGAGAGACCAGAGAAAGTGTTCAAGCCATTATTTTCACTCAATGAAATATTCAAAGAAATGAAAATTATTTTCAAAAACCAACAAAAAATAAGGCCTCGAAAAAATCGTATGCACTCGGATTATTCCTCAAAGAGAAACTTTGGGAACTATGTCCTCAGCTGCCTCTGTCAAAAGACATTAAAGTGAGCTAAAGTGAAGAATTCAGTTGTTCCAAACGGAAGTTATGATCGATACGAAATATTCAAAATTGCCAAAAAAAATCGTTTCCTTTTAACGATTGCATTTATTAAAATTATGCTAGACTTTTACTAGGTGAGTCTGGATTATTTGATATCATGAAATTCGGAACCTTTTCCGGTGATAGGTTGCTAGCAGCTAGTTGAGTAGTGCAAGGTTGGGCGAAGTGGAGAAGGTGTGTGATGTTAAATGTGAGAAGTCCGCTGCGGTCGGCGGAAAGCGGTGGGCTGAGGATGAAGAGATCCGCCCCGCCACCTGGCCTTCCACGGTCGAACACGCTCCCCACCCATGCATTCTCTCCCGCTTTCCTTTCACCTCTCTCCTCTCCCCTTTCATCCTCCCTTTGCGCATCCTTCAGCTTCAAATTGTTGCCACAAAAGAAATGAGATTGATCAACTGTACTGGGTCTTTGGTGTTTGGTAGCAGGGTGAGCGTGAGGCCAATGGAAATGGCGAGGACGAGGAGAGCGAGCAGAAGACAGCAGGAGCAGCAGCAACGCCGTCCGCCTGGCCCATCTCCACCTCCCATCATGATTAGTGAGTGAATGAGCGTTGGGATTGGGAGAGAGCGGTGCCTCGTGAAGCAGGCGGAGTGGGAAGGGCCGGAAGGATGCTGGGCACTGGCAGCACCGATAACTCCAAGCTCTCATCCGAATTCATTTTCACCGCATTACTCTCAAATGCATTTTCTCACTCTCAAATGCATCCTTGTTCTTACCCCTTTTCTAGACTTTGAGCCAGTTGAGTCACGCATTCGCAAAGTGCCCCGTAATTTCCCAGCAGCAGAGGAAGAGAGGTGAGAAAAGTGTAAAAAGCCTCAAAGGTGGAGATTGTGGGGGTGTTGTTGGGAGGGGGTGAGTTGGGGGGCAGGAGAGGAGAGTGGGATTGATTGTGAAAGCCTTGTAGGGTTCCTCAGAGGGCGGGGAGGATAGAGGGAGGGAGTCCCTCGCTCCCTCCCAGCCCAGCTCCCAGCTGCCCAGCGGCTTAGGCGCCCCCTCAGCCCGACATTTGTGCCCAGACCACGGGGGAGCCGGCACATTGGCGCAATTCAATCACAGCACCTACCCAAAAGTCCCCAGTTTCTCATTCTTTCTCCCGCCTCCTCTCCCGCTCCCTTCCAACTGCCTTTCAACTTTTGCATAAAATTAGAGATAGAAACGTTGTCAATTGTTCAGTTGGTTTGAGCCTGACGTAAAAAGTTTATGATGGAGGCGGGGCAAAAGACTGAGACAGTTTTTCTGAGAGTATATGACAATTGAAAAAGGATATTAGGACAGGGTTTTAGTGTGGTGGGAAAGGGAAAGAAAAGTGATGATTGGAAGGAAAGGAAAGCGAATGGCGTAAACAAGTGGAGGCTTGGCCAATATCCTGCGGGGGATGCAGAGATGGTTGAAAGTGCTAATATCGTGGAGTGGGAGCGGAGCTTGGCAGAATAGAGAAGAGGAGGGAGAAGAGAGCGGCGACAACTTGCCGCCCTCCTAAAACCCCCTTCCTATTTCCTCATTACCTCATGGCGCCAGTCTTCATCCTATTCCTCGTCCCTTCATTTCCTCCTATCAAACTCAACCAAATATCCAGAGACATACTTTGGAAGCACCACGCTGTTCAAAAGTTCTAGCAAATCACAAACTATGAGTATGCAAAGGGGCATGTTGGGCTGGATAGATGGATGATGAGGTAGGAGGCGGTTGTGGATGAGGAGGAGGATGGGAGAGAATAGGTAGGAGGGGCGGAAGAGAGGGAAGGAGAGGAGAAAAGTGAGCGGCTAAGATGCCGAACGTTCCTGGCTGCCTCTCCGCCCCCCCCCTTCCCAGTCTTCCCAGCTTCGCTCTTCTCCTGGAACCGCCGAAGTCGGACGCCATTCCTTCCTTCACACCCACATTTCTCTTGCCCCTCTCTCCCCCTTTTCCACCAACGCGCCCCCAGCTGAGGAGCAAGTCTTGCCACATACATTCTTTTCGCCATCCATATTGGACGAATTTGGGGCTCATCTTTGCAGTCTTCATTCGTCGAAGCTGCCTTCTGAAGTAAGAGAACAATCGCAAGAAATAGTCTGAATCCCATAATACAATGGGCAGGCTGACTGGTTTTCATCCGAGCGTGAATACGGTTCAGTCACCGCACCTTGATAACACCACACCCAGGCATTGTGATCATAGGGGGGAAGGTGCAGACAGATTTGAAGCAAAGACGGTGCAATCTGTTTGCTGAAGGCATTGCATCAAGCGCTTGCGGAACTTTCTGCTCGGAAACGCTGCCGCAAATATTTCATTTCCTCAATCTTCCCACGCCTAGCCAGCATTTTCTGAGCTTTTTTAGCGCTAGATTAGCCTATGAGGACATTTCATGAGTGAACGGAGGTCATGACCAATGGACGTGAATGCTCCTTCTGAAGCTGTGAATCAGCGCAGTGTGTGAGGAGTGAGGAAGGTCGCAATGAATGAATGTGCGTACGAAGAACCTCAATGACTCAGGCCCATTGAAAGTGGAGCGCTTTGCAACTGGTTTCGGAGCTGCCAGACGCAAAGACCATGGGCCGCAAAAGCTCCTACAGTTTGGAGGTGAGAACGTTTGAATTGCCTAACGTGGATTTTTTGTTAAAAAAATTAGTTTTGAATTTTTATGCCGTAATTCTGCCAAAAAAGAAATTGCCACTTGCCACATTCCTTTTGAACCCGCATTTTAATAGCTAGGACTAGAACTGGTTCCATATTTTCATCGCTGCATTCCGCTCGTTGCATTCTAACCCTACACGCCTGCCACTTTACTTATGCTGTTTTCGCCGTAAGCTATTTTAGAATTACAAATCCTTTCTAAATATTTCTAGTTTTCCCTACATCACTGTATTTCTTGAATTTTTCAGCAAAATATGAAAGAAGGAACGGAAAAAAGCAATAGCGACGGCAGTGGAGAACGGTAAAGCGTCGTTTTGTGAAGTTGGTGGAAAGACAAATGGTACATAGTATTGCAGAGGGCAGTGGGGCAACCAGATCGAATTCATCCTCGCCTGTGTAGGCTACGCCGTGGGCCTGGGCAATGTTTGGAGGTGAGGCTAGATTGAATTGAGCTTGTGAGGGCCAAATAAATCTAGGTTCCCGTACCTGTGCTATCAGAACGGTGGTGGAGCTTTCCTGATCCCCTACACCATCAGCCTTTTCGTGGCCGGGCTGCCGATCTTCTACCTGGAACTCTGTCTGGGCCAGTTCAGCTCACTCGGCCCCAATTGCATCTTCGCCAAGCTCGCTCCCATCATGCAGGGAATCGGATGGGGTCACCTCTTTTTCACTCTTTCTCCTCCATCCTGGCATTGACGCGGAGAGGGTGCAGGCATGGCCGTGGTCTCCGGACTGGTAGGCATGTACTACAACATGATCATAGCCTGGGTCCTCTTCTACCTCATCGCCTCCTTCCGTTCCACTTTGCAGTGGACCTCCTGCAAGCTTCAGTTCGACGGATTCCAGTTAGTGCATTCAATTTGCCTTCTTTCAATTCTCAAGTTACCACTCGTAAAGCAAGTGTATTTTATTGGGGCATGGAAAAGGTAATAAAGTATAGGTACTCGGAAAGTTGCTATTCTGCGTTGGACCAGCAGCGGTGTTTGAAAACTCACGGGGCGGGAGCGGAGTTCTTCAACCGCACCTGTCACGCCCTCAACAGCTCCACCTGGAGCCCACACAACGCTACTGGCCTCAACTACACCAGCCCTTCCGAGGAATACTTTGAGTTATCATCGCCCTTGCCCCGCTAGACAGTGTTTAATCAAACTAAACGACGCAGGAACTACGTGCTGAACATGTCGGAAGGCTTCGAAGAGATGGGCCCCATTCAATGGAAGCTGGCTCTTGCACTGCTCGGCGCTTGGCTCATTATCTTCCTCTGCCTCATCAAAGGCATCAGTTCCGCCCTCTTCCTTCTTCCAATCTCAGCCTGTATCATTGCAGGGGTGGCCTCCACTGGCAAAGTCGTCTATTTCACTGCCACTTTTCCGTATCAGATGAGCTGGATGTTGAGTAGAAGATGTTGGAAAGAAAATTGGCTGCAGGTACTTGGTGCTTGTGATCCTGTTCATTCGCGGCTTAACGCTGGATGGGGCCTACAAAGGCATTGATTTTTACATGAGTGCGGACTTTAATAAGCTGCAGGACGTGAAAGTTTGGAAAGATGCTGCTGTAAGGGATGATCAGGCTCCGTTCTTGAATCTGAGAGAGGTGGGAGGTTGAAGGTACAAATCTTCTACTCTCTGGGCCCAGCCTTTGGAGGCCTGCTGACCATGTCCAGCTACAACAAGTTCCACAACAACTGCTACAGAGACGCTCTCTTCGTTGCTATCACGTAGCTTTCATCATTCTTTACTCTTATCAGTCCAGGTTGCTACAGGAACTGCGCCACATCCATATTCGCGGGCTTCGCAATCTTCTCCGTGGTAGGCTTCATGGCGCATACACTCAATGTCCCCGTCGACAAAGTGGTCAGGGACGGTACCGGACTAGCGTTCATTGCCTACCCAGAGGCCATTGCTCACATGCCCTGTACTGCCACCTTCCCAACTCTTCTTCTTCCTCCTACTAAAGATCTCTTCTTCTTTTGCTACCAAATGATTTGCAGTGGCTCCGCTATGGTCCATACTTTTCTTCTTCATGCTTCTTACCCTTGGCCTTGACTCACAGGTTCATTCTTTTTGCAAAACAAGTATGAGGCACCTATAGGTGGATGAGAATGGTTGAAGTTTGCGATGGTGGAAACGGTGACGACGTGCATCATGGACCAGTTCACTCAGCTGCGGAAGTACAAGTCTCTGGTGGTGGGAGGTGCCTGCGCGGTCTTCTTCCTCCTCGGACTCCCGCTCTGCACCAGAGTTTGCCTTTCCTTACCCTCATTCCACACTAGATCAAACAGAGCGGAATGTGACAGGGAGGAATCTTCGTCTTTACGCTCATCAACGACTACGCAGCCGGCTACTGCCTCATTCTGCTCGCTCTGGCTGAAGTCAGCACTGTCTGCTACTTTTACGGTCACTCTTCACCTCCTCTTTTTTCACCGCGAAAGGAGAGAGCATTGGAGGGGTGAGTAACTTCATGCGAGACGTGGAGATGATGCTGGGAAAACCCCGCAGTTGTCTGGGCAGATTAATCGGCCCCACTGGCTGGTACTGGGTCTTCTCCTGGTTCTTCCTCACTCCGCTCTTTCTTATGGTTCCTCTTCACTTTTCTTTTCTTCCTCTTTTCTAAGGAGAAATAGGGCAAAGCTTTAGGCAATCCTCGTGTTATCACTGTATTTCTACGAGCCGTCCGCCTATGGCACCTACAAGTTCCCTCCGCTGGCATCCGGCATGGGTTGGCTGCTGGCGACCACCTCCATCATTATGGTACCCATATTCGCCCTTTACAACATCTTCGCCAACGCCGGCCACGTCAGAGCCTCTCTCAAGCCCTGATTGTTGAAAGCTAATGCTGCTCCAGGCTTGGCACAAGCTCTTCCAAGTGAGTCCGGACTGGTGCCCAGCAGATGAGCGGGAGAAGCGAGTAGCTCAGGCCAAATATGGCGGAAAAATAACTTATGGCACTACTGACAAATAGGAGCTTCCACTAGCAACGTGATATTTATGCCTGGTGATATCTATTCAAGATCGTCTTATATTAATGGGGCTCAGTTTTTTCATTCGCATCGTTCTCGGCCTTACTTTTCCTTGTCCTAAACAGTGTGTCATTAGTTTTAACTGCCGAACAATTCGTGTAAATATGAGCATGCTGGATAAACAGAAAACTGCGCAGTTCACCAGAGCATGGGAGGCATAAGAGAGCTGAACAGGTGGAAAAGGAATGCTGCTGTCGACAGCGGTGGGAGCCGTAAAAGCGGCATTCAGTGAGGTGAGGCAAGTGAAGCCGGCAGAACTGGCAGCGCTACAAGCGGAGGCTTCGTCAAAGGGCTCCAAGCCTCCGCTGCTGCTAGATGTGCGCCAACCCGCGGAATGGGCCGTCTCTCACATCCCAGGTGTCCCCCTTTCATGCTCTCTCTCATTTTCCCTTATCTACCGGGTGCGCCGCGCAAGTTTTGACAAAATTTAGACCTCAATTACTCAGGTCCAAAATAAGTTACATACCTGAAATTTTAACACAACGTACTCCTAAGCTTCCTTAAAGAAACCATAAATTTTTATTAAATTGCGATCAATTCTTCTAGAGTTATAGGCCTTTAAGTGAGGGCAGCCCAAATTTTGCCAGTTTACCCTGTAATTACAAAATTTGGGACACATTTTGGACTCCATTTCATAGGCCCAAAGAAACAATGATTGCTCAAATAGAAGACCAACATAAGCTAAAGGGAAAATGCTAAGCCTTTGAATGCATTGCTGTTTTTATGGTTGTACATATTGCCTAAAATATTGCATATATTGGAGCTAATTTCTGAAAATTCGCTGATGGACACAACAGCGGTTTTTAGGATTTTTGACAATTACATTAAATTCTATTATGGGTTCCAGAAAAATCCGAGATGCTTCCAAATTTCCATAGTTATTTTTCATACAATTGGCAAGTTTGTGTATTATTGTGAGCCCATCATGTTTGGCTGGACCTGAGAAATTAGCAAAATACTGTAATTACAGAGTTAACGGGCAAAATTTGGGTTGCCCTCACATAAAGGCCTATAACTCTAGAAGAAATAATTCTAATTTAATAAAAATTTATAGGTTCTTTAAGGAAGCTTAGATGTATAATGTGTTAAAATTTCAAGCATGTAACTTATTTTGATCCTGACTTATTGAGGTCTAAATTTTGTCAAAACTTGCGCGGCGCACCCGGTACGCATCTCCAGGAGCCGTACAGGTGAGTCCTGATGCAAATGAGGAGGAGTTAAGGCGAGTGTTAGGCTCCCAAGAGGGGCTGATCATTGCCTATTGCTCCATCGGCTACCGGAGCTCAGCCTTGGCTCGTCGTATGACTGCTGTGGACGAGAACATTGAGGTCTAAAGCTTCATTCGGATGCCTTCCGTGTCCTTGCAGTCAGTGCAGGCGTTTTGAAGGTAGCCAATTTGGAAGGATCTATTTTTGCGCGGCCGACGGCCGCCTGCCGCGGAGGGCAGGGCAGTCAGAGCTCCGGAGGCCGGAGGGCATGGGTGCGGAGGCCCCGGAGCGTAGCCTAGCATGCGAAGCATGCTAGGCGAAGCGTAGGGGCCGTAGCACCCGTGCCCGGAGGCCGGAGGAGCTCTGGCGCCCTGCCCGAAGCGGCGGGCGGCCAAGGCCAGCTTAAGCAGTTACCCCATTTTTGCGTCCGTCTGTCCGCATATATATATATATATATATGTGTCTTTCCGGGGCCGGGCCTCCGCGGTTTTTCAACGAAATTGGCTAATTTTTTGCATGAAGGTCCTTCTGGGTGGTATCTCCAGGCCATTTTTTGGGATGGGCGTAATTTTTTGAATTTCGCCCAAAACTCAATTTTTTGATGTTTCAAAGCACTAAAAATCGTAAATCACTGGTTTTTCGATGAAATTAGCTGAAATTTCGCATGAAAGTCCGCCTTGGTGATGCCTTGGCCCCATTATTAGGGCTTGGAGAAATTTTTTGATTTTCACCCAAAACTCAATTTTTTGATGTTTCAAAATACGAAAATTCATAAATCACTGGTTTTCCAATGGAATTAGCTGATTTTTGGCAGATACGCCCGTCTAAGTAACATTTCAAAGCTGGCATAAGGAATTTTTGAAAAATTTATTATTTCTTGATTTATAGTCAAAAAACCAAAATCTTGATGTTTCAAAAATTCAAACATCTATAAATCCCGAGTTTTCTAAAAAAAATTAACTCAATTTTGGCAGTTAGGCTTGTTTAGGTGGTGTCTTGAAGCTGTTAAAAGGAATTTATGAAACAAATTTGTAATATTTCTCTTTGTGGCCAAAAACCTAAAATTTTGATGTTTAAAAAATTCGAACAAGCATATGTTTAAGGCTTTTGAATTAAACCTGCTGATTTTGACTAGAAGTGATTCTTATGCATGGATTATAACGTTGCTTACTTGGAACAAGGGCCGCGCATCTTGGCAATAGCCGAGAATACCTTGTTGCATGGGCCAGCGAAAATCGGCCCATGGTGGACAACTCTGGCAATGCGACTACTTTTGTCCACCCCTATAATGCCGTATGGGGCAAGCTGTTACCTGCTGAAAAGAGAATGTACCCAACAACTTAGTGTCAAGTCATATATTTTATTGGCTTTGTCGGGATCTAAGAAGCTTGAAAGTATGTGGATAAACAAGTGTGATCCTTGAAGAATAATTTCTGACCGGTTGAATAATCGTTTCATTCTAAGGATAGTCTCACTTGGATAACCTCTCTCCATTCTAAGGATTCACCGTTTTTGCTGCCTGCATTCACCGCTGTCTCAGCTGCTTTTTTCACTTCATGCTTATTCAACTTTGATCGGCACAATTCCAAGATCAGCGTCAAATCCCCAGACAAATAAAATAGCTTTTGCTGAGCAAAGAATAACAGTACAATGAAGCATAATATCTTGCTGGCATAAATAGCCAAAAAGATACAAAGACAATGAGAGCAGAGAGAAGAATTGAGAAGAAGATGGTGGCGGATGGTGGAGAGGCGGATCATGAAATCATGATCATTAACCGACTGAAATGCAATTAAGATTGCAACTGTGGCATACTTCCGGCTTTTCTGAATTTCTGTTTCTTTACCTCACTCCAAACCGCCCTTTCCTTCTTTCCTAACCATCCTTTCCTTATTTCACCGCCGCCTTTTTTGTTCCTTCCCAACCAATCAGTTTTTGAAAAGCCAAAATGAAGTTTAGACCAAAGAGAGCGGGCCTTGGCCGCCCACCGCTTTGGGCAGGGCGCCAGATCTTCTTCGGGACAGGCGGCCTTTGGCCTCGCAACAAATATTATGGATGACAAATATTATGAGGAGTGACAAATAGAATATGATGAGTGACAAATATAATGATTGATAAATATTATGATAGACAAATATGATGAGTGACAAATATGATGAGTGACAAATATGATGAGAGACAAATATGATGAGAGACAAATATGATGAATGAAAAATTTGTATCACGAGAAATAATATCATAAATCAAAAATACACGCGATGAGATTGAGGATTGAAAAAGGCAAGCAAAGCGTCTGATAAATTTGCAAAGCCTTCGCTATAAATTGGGTTTCTATTTGCATACAGTCCTAGTTGGAAGAGGTTGGGTATATGGGAACTTTCAGAGGCCTCTCTGGACTCAGCAGCGGAAGAAGCGCTTGATTAGGTCCCGAACCTGAACTGAAACAACTGACCTAAATCCTAGGGAAGGTGAAAAAGGACCTGTTGATCGGAGAGAGCATGGAAGAAGAGGATGGCCCCGCCGAGGCAGCCGTTGAGGATGAACACGAGGCCATAGCTGCCCACGCTCTGGTAGTGGATGGCCATGGAGCCCACCATGTGGCAGGCCAGGTACAGAGACACAATGATCGGCAGTCCTTGCCGGTTCACCCTCAACCCCTCTTCGCCCCTCCTCATTCTGCCCAGCAAACGCTGCAGACGTACAAGGAGGTGATGCGCTGTCCAGGGTCAGTGTCGGGCAGAGGCTGGCCTCGGAAGGATGTGGCCGCCTCCCAAGCCACCACCGTGCACGCTATCAGTCCCGCCATCGGCACAAAGACCACCTCCCAGTGCTCCCACTATTCTCTCCCTCTAGCTTAGGGGAGAGAGGAAATGGGAAACGGGAGCAGCCCTGGTGTCCATGTTGACCCAGCAGGAGAACCAGGAGACGTAGTCGTGGTAGATGAAGGGTGCCGTCACCGCCACCACCACGCCCGGCAACACTGCACATAATATCATAGGCTTAAAGGCTGGGGCAGAAGAAGGAAATCAGCAGAAGCCACCCCAAGCAAAGACGGCGTTGGCCTTGCGATTGAAGAGGCTGCCGTGCGGGAGGACGGCGGCGGCGATGACGTAGCACTGCACTGCTTCCAGGAGGAAGGAGGCTGCAGTCACCAGCTGCAGGTAGTGAATCCCCAGGGCACTCAGCCGACACAGACTCTGCAAACTCATCGCTCTAGGCACCTTGAAGGGGTCGAAGAGGTTTGGCCAAACCCAGTTGTAGTTGGAGAGCTTGGGATCGCGGTGAGCGACGATGATGATGTGGGTGAGGAGTATGGACAATTCTTCGAACAGGTGTATGATTCGCTCCACTGAGGTGTTTCTAAATGTGACTAGAATGTTCATAAAAGCAGAGGCATATCAGGACCATGAAAGTAGCTGGCCTGAGGATGGAGCAAAGTATGATGGTGGCGGCGGTGGTGGTGAGGATGGCCACGCAACCGATCGCCTGGATTGTTTCCGCCACCACCTTCTCTGTTTCGTCCATCAAATCCTACAAATGGATGCTATCATTTGCTAAGAGCTGGCAAAGAAAGTTGAGACGGGGATAGGCTCCGGGTCCGGCCTGGGAGGAGGCGGCGGAGGTCTCCATGCTCTTGGCTTCAACTCTTCCTCATCGTAGTCCTCCCAGCTGCTCGTCGTCGGCGGAATTGACGATGTGCTGGTGCTCAGGTTGCGCTTTGCTTCAATTATTGCGTCTGCTAGAACTGGAGGGGCAAAGGAAGGAGAATGCAGTGCCTACCGGTAAGGAAGGCGGAGACGAGGGCCTGGTCGTTGAGAGGGACAGGTCTGTGGGTGGCGCGTTTGAGGAAGCAGGTTCCGCGAGTGGAGTTGGCCAGGGCTCTGAAAGTGTAGCCGATGCAGTGCTCGTTGGCGAAGCAGAGGTCGCAGCAGTCGCCCCGGCTGCTGTTGGCGTGGTTGTTGAGGTCAGCCGCGTAGTAGCCACGCATGTACTCCGAATGCAGGCATTTATCGTTGTCTGGCTCCCTGTCACCTTTTTCATCTGAAAGCAGGGGCAGTGAAAGAGGAGGAGGAGGATAGAGGATGAAGAGGAAGACGGGGATAGAGCTGCGGCAGGGCACCGGAGACCCAGCCGAGTGCAGTGCTCCATCCAGCCAGGCTGGAGTGAAGGTAGCAGAGGCCGTCCTTCTCCTGGTACTGGTAGCCCGCGCACTCACCCACCTCCTGACACTCCTTGCAGCACTGCCAACCCAGAGCACTGCCCAGGTCTGCCATGCCAAGCGGAGTGAACCTTGTGTAGGCTGATGTTGAGGGGTGGGCGGAGGAGGCGGCCGGGTTGCGTGAAGCGGACGTTCACCTCCACTCTGCACGCCTCGTACACCAACGGGGTTGTCGGCATTTCCGTCGTCGTAATCGGCTCTGTCGTGCTCTCAAATAGATAGCATCTGAGTTGCAATTAGTGGTCCGTCCGCGGATGAAGGGACCTTTTGTGCTTCGGTGGTGGACTTGAGGGGAAGAGAGGAAGAGGCGGAGACGGTGGTGGTGGTGGTGGTTGGTACTTGGATAGGTTGGTGGGAGGTGGTGTGGGAAGTGCTGTCTTCAGCCAAGCTGCTGGCTTTAGCGGTGGAGAGAGCTTGGGAGTATCCTTCTGAATCGACGATTGTTATGGTGCTTGAGATGGATGAGACCTCGCCTGAGGTTAAGTCATTCGTGTCTTCGCTTTTTGCCGTGGTCTTCGTCGATGCGCTTGTGATTGTTTCTTCTTCTTGCTGTGTCCCAGCATGGAAGTGATGCGTTTTGCTTTCTGTTGAAGTGGCGCTTGTAGTGCCTGTAGTTGGCTGCTTGGTTTTGCCTTCTTTTCCCGACGTCTCAACAGTTGGAAAGGTGGTTGTATTTTCTTTCATTCCATCTGTTTCCGAACTGGATTTGGTTTTCCGACTTGCAAACGTTTGCACTGGATGCATTTTGGTGGTGGTAACCTCCACATCTCTTACTGTAGATTGGGTTTGCGTCCACACCTCATATCCTTCAGAGGTTTTTGCCGCCTCTTCCTTTGAGGATTTGCTCGTGCTCTTTACCGCTTCGTTTGTAGCCGCAGCCGATGATGATGGTTTCAGACTGATGCTAGTTGCGATTGGCGTTTTGGATTTTGTTTCCTCCACTAGTTGATCTTTTGGGGTTGATTTGGGAAAAGAAGCGTAGAAGGTTTTTTGCTTTGTAATGCTGTCGGAAACAGATTCTCCATCTGTTTCACCTTTGCGGGAAGTCGTTTCAAAGTGGCGGTCTTCGGTCTTCATAGTCGTCACTTGCGAAGAAGTTTTCGTCTTCTGGCTTGAGGTTTCCTCTTCAGGTGTTGGTTTTGGCGGCTCGCTGAGTAGCTGTTTTTGTGTGATAGCTTTTGTGATAGTTGTGAAGGACTTTGTCGTTGTTGCTTCTACGTTTGCATTGGATTTGATGCTCTGAGCTGCGCCGTTTGTCAAAGCTTTCGCGGGAACTTGGGAGGGATTAAGGGGAAATGGCGGCTGGGTGGACGCTTTTGCTTCCTCTGCTCGGGTGAGAGGCTGCGATGATTGAACATTGGCTGGGGGATTGGTGTCCAGCTGCTCTGGAGTGAAGGTGTGCTGAGGATGTGCTGAGGTGAGTGGAAAGTTGAGGAGGGTTGTTGGAGCATGGGTTGGAGCAGGAGAAGAGGGGGGTAGCGTTTGAGGGAGAGTAGGCGCTGGCGATGTGGAGGTAGGCGAGGTTTGGACATCGGCTGTTGGCGTTGAGCTGGAGAGGTAGGACAAAGAGGACAGCGAGGGCGCAGAGGGCGATGGAGTGATGGCGGATGGCGATGGAGAGTTGACCTCAGTGCTGGACTGTGAGGGCTGGTTTTGGCGGCTGGTAGAAGTGGTAGGAGGAGAAGAGAAGGAGAGACGGGAAGAAGCTGAGAGACTGGCGGGAGTTTCTGAGCTTGCATCTTCGGTCGGAGAAGCGGTGATCATGACGGTTTCAGTGGAAATTGGGCTTGTTCCCTCAGTGGTGAGGGGACTCTGGTTTGATGGGGTGGAGGAGGATGAAGAAGAGGGGAAAGATGAAGAAGTGGAGTCAGTGGTGGGGTTGTCTGAGAAAAGTAGCATGGTGGTGGATAGCTGAGAGGTGGCGGGAGGTGAGGAGGTAGATGTCCGCGCTGCTGTTGTTGTAGGCAGCGGATCTTAAACTTTTAGGCTGCATTCTCCAAGAAACCAAAGGGAACTTAATATACCGGTTAAGAACTCGCAAAGAAAATTCTTTGCTGTTGTGCAGCTCGCCTCATCGATATCGAAGTGATTCGGATAACTGCCACTTTGGTCGAAAAAAGCGCATTCGCCAGAAACTCCTTTGGTATGATAAATGTCTGCGTTGATGCGACGGATGGGTTCGGGCTTGGGACCCGCTGGCCCGTCCATCCACCAGATATAGCCCCACTGCTTGCCCTCCGGTTTCATTGCAATCCTCATCCCCTGACCTCTTTTCATGAAGAAGAAAGGCTTGCTGGGTTGCTGGCGCCCAGCCAGAAGTCGTGCTCTCCTGTGTTATTAACGTCGTCTCGGTTGAATTTTCGAAGGGTGAAGTTGGCGATAGCTTGATCGGGTATGTGGGCCAAACGCCCACGCAGTCCCGCCTCCAACAGCGCCCCCGGTGGCGGCAGTCGCACCAGCGCCAGACTGCTGCACAGCTGGAAGGCCTCCTCCCTCCAACCCCTCCTCGCTTTTCTCTTCCAGCCTGCAAAGAAGAGTCTGCTGAACCAGGAGCTTTCACTGCCAGCGTAGTAGCGGAAGCAGTGCCCACTTCCCGCCTCCACAAAGCCCCCGATTTCAGCGCACCAGTTGCTTAGGCTCAGTGGCTCCACTGGATATCAAGGCACTCGCTTTCAGCCTCAGCAATGGAAGGCAGATGCTGGGGACCTTGGCAGGACTGCCCCAGCGTGAGGACGCGGCGGGAAGAGCCATAGTTGTCGGTGATGTTTGGGAGTGGGAGGGCGTAGAGCCTGCAGACGGAGATATGCCCGTAGAGGTCGTCCAATCGGAAGTAAATGGCAGCGCATTCCTGCCTTGCCACGCATGCCAGAACACACTCTGACGCCTCCCTAGGCCATATTGTTGCCAACGCCGGGCCCCAGACGCGCCCTCCTGTCACTGTGTCCATGCGGCAGCTTCCAGTATCTGTTGCTCCCTTCATATCAACACTAAGCGAAAAAAGGCTGCTCAAAACCAGAAGGACGACAGGAGGCGCCTTGTTTTTGGTAGAAGTCGAAGTAGGGAGTCGAAGCCAACTCTTGAGATTCAATGTTGCGACTGTGGGTGAAAAAACAGACGTGGCGCTGGTCAGCATAGAAGTTGAAGCTGAACCCGGTGCAGTTGGCTAAATTGTCACAGTGTGCCTGAAAGAGCTGGACGTTTATGAAGGTGACTAGGTCTACAATCGGTGGTCTTGGTTACCATGCACTGGCTTGCGTTGGCCCCATCGGCTGCAGCTACCCAGTCCGTCCTTTTCCAACTATTCCACGTCACTCTGTAGCCTGCGCAAGTTCCTGCCAAAGGAGCATCCTTCCGCATCCCGATCAGCTCGAATCTATGCAGCAAACGCGGTGTGGTTGCCTCCATCGTTGGCTCGGAGGTAGTTCCTAGCTGGGTAGATGGAGGAGGAGTAGTTGTGGTGGCTGCCCGCTGCTGCAGAGTAGTCGGCTCATCGGTCGTCGTCGTAGTGACTGCAAGCGAGGTCAAATCTGCTGCGGTGGACGGAAAGTGGGTAGAAGTGGAAAGTGGCTAACTGGGTAGAAGCTCGCAAAGGGCGCCGGCCTCCTCGCTTTCGCACTTCCGCTCCACCCACTCCCCGCTTGCCCTCAGCTCCAGGCAGCCACCATCCCCGCTCACTCGGCTCTTGCCCCCGGTGAAGTTGAGCGCCGTCGCGTAGCCCCAGCCACCCGCCGCATCCGCTTCCACCCACATCAGTTCAGCCTGCTATGGCCTCTGGGTCAATGAGGAGGAGGAATGGCGATAGAAAATGGGACCATGATAGTGGTGGCTGTTGGAGGCTGGCGGGCGGCGACCCAGTAATCTTCCCCGTTCGGGTTCCCCGCCAGCACAAAGGCCGCCACCTCCTCGCTATCCACCCAGGCCAGTCGGCTTCGGTAGCCAGCCACATTGAATCCCCCTTGACAGTTGTCCAAGGCCGCGTCCCTGCACACCTTTCCTACTCCAACGAGGAGAAGCATGATAATAAAGGGGGAAAAAGACCAAGACTGACGGAACATGGAATGGTAGAAGCAGCGAGAGCCGGTGCTGAGCCAGAGAGCGTAGGGGATGGCAAAGCAGGTGCTCATGGCGGATGAAACCTCAACGCAGCTGCTCGTGTCCCCACTCTGCGGAGAGTTGCCTTCAATCATTTATTCTTTCACACAAACTGAGAGGAGAAGCGGCCTGGGAACTTGGAAGGTATTCGCAGAGAGCGGGTAGCCGAGTCAGGCAGTCTTCTGATTCACTTTGGAATCCATTTTGGAAGTAGGCATAGCAGGAGGCCCCTGGCTTCGCTGAAGTAGCCGATACGATGAATGGCTCCGCGCATGCCAGCTCCGATCTCCCATCCGCTCCATCGCGCCACACCAAACTGCTCTACAGTCCCCTCATTCTCCTCCTCATCATCATCAAGAGCAGGGAAAAGTGGATAGGACGATGTTGTTGGGATCGCCGGCCAGTGCGCTGATCTTGAGCCCAGTCCAGAAAGGTGCGTGAAATTGAGAGTAGAGCTGTAGGATGTCGGGGTGGCGGATGTGAGCCAGACGGGAGCGGAAGGTGCCCAATCCCAGCAGTGCCTCTGCATTCCCCAGGCTACGGCACCTCTCCCAATATCCCTCCCTCAAAAGGCTTCGATAAGAAGCCTAATGGAAACGAGAAAGATGCCACCATTCATCTTCGTCTTCGTTCATGATGAAGCAAGATTTTGTATAATTGAAGAAAATGCCGCCTTCAGCCTTGCAGAAAGTTTCCAGCATTCCTCAACATTTATTTTTACTTCACTTACATGAAAGCACTGCGATAAACCTGGCGTGAAGGTCCGTTCCGAGCCAATAGTGGGTGTAGTCTCTGAAATTCTTGTTTTCCAATGATAGGGCAAATGAGAAAAAGGAAACTATTGATATATTCGCAGATAAATGGTTGCTTCTCGCTGCAGTGGCGCTGCTCCCAGGTGCCGCTGTTCCACAAAATGCATAAATCATCCTCCGCCTTGTCGTTCACTTCTGAGGGAGTATATTGGTTGACAGAGTGCATCCAAATATTTCTCGCCTCGCCGTCCATCCACGCTACTTCCGTTGGCTTCAAAATACAGCTGAGATTTTGGGAGAATGAAAAAACAGGACGGCTCTCACATCTTGGCTTTTGGTCCAGCGAAACTTTTGTGCTCCTATCCAGGCATCATGGCCGATAACATGCAAGAATGTTTCCACTCCGGCGCTGTTGGCATGAACGAGGCGGCCACGGACGCCTAACGTTTCATTCCCGCTTCCCATGCACACCTCCATCGCTTCCTCCCTCAACCCATATCCTCTCCAGCTTTCACTTCTCCGCTTACTTTTCACTAACCAGCTCATGCCGTCGCCGTACCCAACAAAACAGGTGTCCAATGTGGAGGAATAAACCCACTCCGTACCGAATGCTGTGTTGCAATATTCCTCAACATCTCCTCCAGCTTCTATAAGAGATGTCCTGTCTCCACCCACTTCCCCCTTTCCACAGGAAGCGGCACTTACCTGGTATAGCGCAAGAGAGGCAGAGCCAGACCCAGAAAGGGATCCGACCAGGATATGCCCACTTGAGCCTCGTCTTGTACCTGGCCAAGGCTCGCATAGCCGCCCTCTCTTCTTCTCTCAGCCTTTCAACTTCCTTTCCTATCGGCCGCTAACACCGGCCTCTAGCAGAGCTACGGTAGCCGCTGGAAGGCCCTGGCAGATAGCGGCCCTAATTGGGTATTGGAGGAGCGCTGGGAGCAATTGGTGAAAGGCCAAATTGCTCTGACGCACACAGGTGGCAGAAGCCAGAGGCCAATCCTAATCGCCAGCTTTTGCCCCAGCTTCTGATTGCCTCCCATTAGCCTGGCCCTAGCCCGTCCACTAGCACTTTAGGCAATTTTCCTTCTGCCTCAAACCTATCTGCTTCCTCTAAACGCTGTGCTATTGTGGCTTGTGACATGAAACATAGAGATTCAGTTACGAAGTACCAAACAAAGATTGGGTTATGAAACAGAACAAAAGCAGAATACACTATGTTTG
This sequence comes from Ptycholaimellus sp. GST1_10, assembly GCA_030248095.1. Taxonomy (NCBI): domain Eukaryota; kingdom Metazoa; phylum Nematoda; class Chromadorea; order Chromadorida; family Chromadoridae; genus Ptycholaimellus; species Ptycholaimellus sp. GST1_10. The sequence continues at coordinate 18,293 of JASANA010000749.1, forward strand.
GAAACAAAAGATACCACAATGTTTGTGATTTGTTTCTTATGTTAACAGAGCATTGCTGGAATGCTCAATGCGATTTTGTGTCGAGTTCAAACTTGCAGCTGCCCCGTTTTTTCCATAAAGACCGTGAAAAGCTGTAAACAATTGGCTCCTATGGCATACATCACTTGACATTAACGTTTCGCAGCGATGGGGCCAAGATCGGTTTCCCGTTGACCTACAATTTCGTCTTATGCTTTCCTAAATTCATGTCGGTAGATGGGAAAGGAACTGTGAGGAGTTGATCGCGGTAGACCATGGCTCCTTCCCCGTTGGCCTTCAGCTCCGGCGCTACGGCTTCCCAAATCTGCACTGGCCAAGCCTCATTTCAATCTCCCTCTCACACCCATCGCCTTGCCTTCCTCTTGGGGTTGAGCTGGGCATCCGGTTGGCCGGGGAAGGCAGCGCAGGAGACACGCTCGCCGGGCTTGGCCCCCTCAGGCGGCATCATCAGCTCCACCTGGAGTCCTTTCTTTCCGTCTACATTGGAGGAGGAGTGGAGGATGGAGGCTGCCTTTTCGGGCGTGGAAGCGCACATGACCATGGCCTGGGACTCCACACCGCGCATCTTGGCCGGTTTCAGGTTGCACATCACTATCACCAACCGCTGCTGCATCTTAATCCCAAGAACTTCGCCATGAAGGGTTGAGTTGAGCAAAAAAGTGGCCCACCTGGTCAAGTGGTATGTGCTTGACGAGCCCGGAGACGACGTTGCGCGGCTTTTCATCCCCACAGTCCACCGTCTCCACGTACAGGCTTTCCGCATCTACATTCCCCCTTTCTTACTCTACGAAATCGGATGGGAAGCTGAGCTGGAAACCGGGATGAAGCTTGGCCTCTTGGATGAAGCCAACGCGGAGGTCCAGTCGACTCACGTCCACCGCCTTCTCCTCCTCCACCTTCTTACCTCCACCACCACCGCCTTTTGCTACCTCCTTCTTCTCCTTCTTTGCCTTCTCCTTCTTCTCCCCTTTCTCCACCTGTACCAGCCCACTTTGATTAAAAAGGTGCTGTGAAGGAGGGCAAGAGAACTGGAGGCGGCGCGGGTTTGGAGTCAGTCTTGCTGCTCTTCGGCTCTTCGGCCAATTGCAAGGGGCGTTTCGGATCTGGGATTGGAATCTGAGCAACTGCAAAGGACGCCTTCTTCCTCGGCTGGTGCAAGAGTGAAAGAAGGATGAAAACCGCCGTGAGATGTCTCCAATGCCGCCAGCTCTTCCTGCAGTTTGGCAACTAGGGCCGTGAGCTCTGCTTTCTCTGCCGCCAGACCTTTCATCTCTGCTCCTTCCAGCTTCCCGCCTTCAACATCTACCTCCACTCCTCTTTTGCTCATCTCCCAATTGGCTTCATTTATGAAGAAAGTGAAGAATAGAAAAAGGGCCAACAAAGCTGGGCATAGTGTTTGGAGACGGTGGATAGGAGGGCGGAGGCCTCTTGGTTGCGTTTGTAGAGAGCGAGGAGCCAGGCGGGGGCGCCAGGACGTGGCTGAGGCAAACCGTTCGAGGCCATTTCTTTAGCCGCCTTTGCTGCAACCGTTCGCGCTAGTTTCAGCATCAACTCCTCTTCTCTTACACCCCTGGACCCAGAACAGAAGGAGGAGTTGCGTGCACTTTTCAATACCTACCTTTTCCTTCTTTCGGCTTGGCTGGCCCTTGTTGTTTGTTGTCTTTCTTGGCGGCTGATTTCTTGGGGGAGGCTGAAATGAGTGAAGCAAATGTTGGCCAGAATGAAAAAGAGGAGTAAGATTGACCAGGAGTGGTAGGCTGTGGTGTGCGTTCCTTCTGATTGCCAGAGAAGCGACGCTGAAACTCGGCAGCCTTCTCCGCCTCCAGCTTCGTGAACAGCGGCGCAGGCTTAGAAATTCAAAATCTAATATTCACCAAGTTAAATGATGAATGTTATCATTTAGCTTCATCTAGCTCTCATCGAAAGCTAAATGACCTAACAAATTTTGTTAAATAATTTATTTTTTAAATTATAAAATTTTTTTACAAAAGTACTATAGCAAAAATAAATACATTAAAAATTTGGATAAAGAGAAGTTCATAGAAGTTTCTGCTGAAAAGGGGTAAACTGTGCCAATGGTGTGGCCGGGAGGAAGAAGGCAGGCAGCGTGTCCTAGAAGCACGAAGGCCTTCTCGGGCAGTGCCAGTTGCTCTTGCATGGTTGCCGATGTTGCGGGCATGTACGGCCTGGGTCACCATCTCCTTCTATTCTCATCTCCCCCCAGCTGAGAGGAAGGGCAGAACCGGAGGAGGACAGCAATAAGTGCGCTGAGGTTGACGGCGAGGCCGATGACCGAGCCCCCGCGGCTCTTCTCCGCCTCACTCCCCTTTACCAGCACCCACGGCTGGTTTGTCTACTCACAGCAGCACATTTATGGCACAAGAGAAGATATTGAGTGAGGTGAGGAAACCTGTATGTACTGGTTGCCGTGTCGACTGATGTTGAGGATGCATCGGATGCCATCACGAAGGCGCGCGGCCTCCATCAGCCGGCAGTACTCCGCCACCTCCGCATTCACCTCGCGCAGCAGTTGCACGTCGCCGGAAAGTGAAGCTCATGAAGATGACAAGGGCTCCAAGGCTATATGGCTACTTTCGTCCAGGGAGATGGGCGGGAGAGTGGAGGCGAAGCAGTTCTTGAGGAAGGTGAGGGCGCGGTTGACGAAGTTGCCCAGGTTGTTCAGGAGCTCCGAGTTGATTTTCAGAGCAAAGTCCTCCCAGGCAAAGGCTGTGTCCTGTAAAAGGGTGCTGAGGATGGGCTGTGGAGGCAGGAAGGAGCAGGTAGGGAGTACCTGGGTCTCAGGACGAACGTAGAGTAGGTAGAAGCGCCAAACGTCGGCGGGTATGCCGGTGTCCAGGGCGTCGGTGCCAAAGACGCCCACGCCGTTCCGCTTGCTGAACTTGGCCTCCTCGTAGTTGAGGTACTCCGTGGCGCACAGATGATTCACCTACCACACCCGACCCCACTAAGCAGGGACAGGAAGATGGGTGATGGTGGATGGATGGCATGCCTTGGTCCAAGAGTCGTTGGTGGCGATGAGGGTGGCGGGGAAGATGACGCTGTGGAAGGGTACGTTGTCCTTGCCGACGAAGTTGTAGTACTCTACCAGGCCAGGGGCGCGCCACCAGGCTTCCCACTGCGCTGTGTAGCTGGCCGTCATGCTGATGTATCCGATCGGGGCGTCGAACCAGACGTAGAAGACCTAGGCCAGCAATAGTTTGTTCCTAACCAAAAAAATAAAAGGTGCAACCTTGTTTTCAAAGCCTTTGGCAGGCACCGGCGTGCCCCACTTTAGGTCTCGGGTGATGCAGCGCTCTTTGAGACCTTCCTAAAATGAACAGAGGCAATATAAGGGTGGAAGGAGGAAGCGATGAGCTGGAATACCTTGAGCCAGCTCTTGGTGATGCTGATGGCGTTGGCGGACCAGTTGGAGCCCGGAGCGTTCCACTGAGCTTCCAGGTACTAACAAACATTCTTCTCACATTCTAGTCCAAGTCTCTGCGATTCAGCAAGAACCTCTCTAAGCTGTGGCTCCAGTTGGGGCAGGTCGAGAAAGAGATGGCGGGAGGTGCGAATTTCCGGCTTCGTCTTGCAGAGATGACATCGCGGCTCCTGTTTGTGAGTTAGGATATGATTGTAACTAAAATGCTAGAGGGGCATTGATGGGATGCCTTGAGTTCGGTCGCGTTGAGGAGTTTGGAGCAGCCATCGCACTGGTCCCCCCGGGCATCCTCGTAGCCGCACAAGGGACAGATGCCGAATACGTAGCGGTCCGCCAGAAATCTCCAACAACCTCCCATCCAAGACTGGAAGGCAGGAGGTTGAAAGGGGGCACCGATCGCATTGGCCGCAGTGTAGCTGCTCCACCTCTTTCTCCACCAGCTTATCGTTGCCAGCTATCCGCTTGAAAATAGCCTGCGCGATCCTGATAAAGGCCTTGCCACTCAGAGATGGCTTGGGTGGGGAAATGGGAGGGGAAACTCCGTCTGCTGCGGGGTAGCAGTCCTTCCAAAGTAGTCAAAGTCGATGTTGAACCAGTCGTAGACTTGACGATGGATCTAAGGAAATGGAAATGGGATGTCCAACTCATCTTTTGCGCTGTGAATGGGGAACCTTGTGGTATTTGTCAGATATTTGCTGCGGCGTGAGTCCCTCCTCCAAGGCTTTGGTCTCGGTGGCAGTGCCGTACTCGTCCGTCCCACTCACGTACAGCGCTTGGTAGCCTCGCAGACGGCAGTATCTCAAGCCATCATTGTAGAATAGAGAAGGAGCCTAGAAAGAGAGAGTGAGAAGGATGAGAATAGGGACCTAGAAAAGACGTCGCCAGAGAGAACGCAGCCGATAATGTTGCCGAGGTGCGGGACGTTGTTCACGTACGGCAGCGCAGCACTGATCAGAATGTTCCGCTTACCCTCCACCGGCAGTCTGACAAACAACCCACATTTTCCTTCATCAATCCCTGCTCAAAATTTTCACTAGGGCTGCGAATCTAAAATAGAAATGGAGGTAGCAAAAGTTGTAACATGGGATGGGAGCGTGGTGAAGCTTTGATTTCGCTGGACACGCCAACTTCCCAGGCTTGCCGAATGTCAGCATCGTTCATTGCAGCGCTTTCCATTTTCGTCACTCAATTTTCACCTAACCAGATTTAAATTTATGTGACTGAAGCTTGTCGTGACGCAAGTATTTGGCAAGAACTGCAAGCAGAACCTAAAACTGCGCAATTGCCTCTGCGGCGAGCAGGTGGCTTCTTGCGCACTTTTTCACCTGATGCAAGCCAGCCAATTCATCGGGTTGTAATCCCGATGTTGAGGCATGAAGCCAAAATGGAGCTCGAACGCTATTCGACAGGCTTTCGGCGAATACTTCGCCGGCAAAGGCTATGAATTTGTGCCTTCCTCCCCTGTCCTGCCGACGAGCAGGGAGGAACAGCATGAGCTCGTCTTCGTCAACGCCGGCATGCACCAGTTCAAGCCTCGCTTGCTTGCTCTTCCCGACGCCAGGCACCTGTTACAATTACAAATATTTCAAAACAGCCTAAAAGTCTGCAAAAGCGAGAGGTGGAATTGAGGAACGTGAAAAAGGCGTACAATTGGCAGCGCTGCATCCGAACTGGCGGCAAGCACAACGACTTGGCGCACGTTGGCAGCGATGGGACACATCTCACCTACTTTCAGATGCTCGGTAGCTCCTCCTTTCTTCTTCTTTCCCTCCTCCTCAGTGCCACTCTGTGAAAGGTCACTGGGGCTTCGACGCTTCCGTGAGCAAAGCGGAGGGCGCCGCGGAAGCCTGGCATCTGCTCACTCAAGTTTTCCGCCTCCCCAAGGACCGCTTCATTGCCACCTATTTTCAGGGTGCTTTCTGCCCAGGTGCCTCCGCGATGAAAATAGAGGATGATTTGGCAGGAGATGAGGCCCTAAGGGTGGAGGAGGACGCGGAGTCCCGTTCCGTCTGGCTGTCTCTAGGGCTTCCGAGTGAGCGAGTGCTGGGCCGCCCTGCGAATGAGACCTTCTGGCGCATGGGCTCCTCCGGACCCTGCGGACCCTCTACTGAGCTACACTTTCTGCCCTTCCACCAGGCATTCGCCCTCCCAGCTTTAACGGCCTCAAAGGATAGACCATAAAGGGTGTCCTTGAGAGTACCATGGAACTGGAGAATGCTGTGGAGCTGTGGAACCTGGTGTTCATGGAGTTTGAGCAGAGGCCAGGACAGAGCCAACTTCAGCGCCTGCCTACAACTCACATGGACACCGGCCTGGGTCTTGAACGCCTTGCTGCCGTTTTGCAAGTTCCCCTTTTCCCTACCCACTCTTGCATTCTCTTTTCAGCAGATGGAAGCAACTGCAGGGCGTAGAAAGCGTCTACGAAACGGAAGACTTCGAGAGGCTGCTAAGGGGCGCATGTCAGTTGGTTGATTGCCCAGCCTACAGCGGTTCCTTCCACCCGGAAGCTGAGAGGGACAGGAACTTGCGCATCCTCGTCGACCACACCAGAATGGCCGTCGTTGCACTTGGCGATCGGGTAAATGACTGATCTTCTCAATCAGTGCAGGCAAGAGATGGAATGAATGGCTTGGAGGTTCCCATTCGAAAGAAAGGCCCGTATCATATTCTGAGGCGATGCATTCGACGAGCTGTCTTCGCTGCCTTTTGTTTGCGTTCCCAGCCGCAGTACACACCGATTGTAGCCGACCTTGCTCATCTCGTATAAGTCTGAATTAGCCTGGCGCAGCCCTTGGCCAATGTTTCTTGAGCAGGCATTGGATGGCGTGGCTGAGGCCTATCCAGAGCTGGAGAGGAGGAGAAGCGAAATTGTGGATGCTTTGTTTAGAGAAGAGAGCGCTTTCCTCAATCAGCTCAAGGTCGCTTCCTTCTTCTTCTCTTCATTCTGACGTCTTGGACCATTTTGCAGGATGGTTTAGAAGGCTACATCAGCGCGAGAAAACAGACCTCCGATTTGAAGCCGCAAGCCTACTTCAACGGCTTGCCCAAGTCGGCCCAGCTGAGCAGTGATATTGTCGCTTACATGGACAAATTATGACGCTATTCGCTTTTCGACCAAAATGCACACAGTGCAAGCGCTGTGCAAGGTGATGGGAAAATGGAAAAATAAGGGCCTAAAAGGGTGAGAAAGGGGTATAGGATGAGGGGGATGTCATTGGAGAAGGCGACGTCTGGCAGCAGCGGTGGCGAGTCTACGACGGAGACGGTTATCAAACAGCTGGCGTCGCCAGCCCGACCCGTGACACTCCTCCGCCCAGGCCTCGCCGGCCGTTTTGGCCCTCCCGCAGAACATCTGCCCCACTCTCTTTCTCTCTCTCATCTCATCCCCCTCCTTCTCATCCCTCTCCCTCGTACCTTCTGAGCTATTTCCAGTGCACTTAGGCCGCCCTTGCCGCCGGGGCAGGAACACTGCTTGCTCACCATCGTCACCTCAATTTCAACCTTCCACTCACTCCTTCCACTCCAAAAGACCCCATTCGGAATCATTGGATAAACCTTGGCATTGCTAGCAAGGGTGATGAAGCCAGAGCGGCAATTGTTAGAGGTAAGGAGGCGAATTTGTTGAAGGCTGTAAAGGCGGCACTTCCGCTGTCCCTGCAGCCAGAAGCCCAGGATGCAGTTCTCATCATCTCTCAAAACACCTCCCTCGTTCACTGGCCAGGAAAAGCTCAAGAATACGCACCGACAAGCGTCGCTGCAATCGTCAGCAGAGGCCACCTGTCGCAGGACACGACTAGGCTTCATCCGCCAGATCCGCTTCACTCTTCTCTGCTCCATCTCCCCGCACACTCCAAGCCCTCTCCTCTTCCTCCACTCCCATAAGCTCCTTCCCTCCCAGGCCAACCTTTGAGGCACTGGAGCGGGGCCTTTGAGCTGGCGGAGTGCGGCTCCCATTCCCCGTCGCTCTGACACTGCCAGCGTCGGAATGCAGCCTCCGCCGATGCGGCACCGAAGGCCTCCAGGCCCGCGTCCAAGTCGCAGACGACGTTGGCCAGGCTCCCCATGGGCCGCCGCCCCCGCCCGTCCGCTGTCGTCCCGTACAGCACCAGCTCACCCCTGCCCGCCCTCAGCTCTCCGCAGCTCGGCTCTACAACTCCTTAGCCAGTTAAAGCAGCCCCCTCTGGACTCACTGATTGAGAAGGCAGCAACGCATGGCTGGACGCCCGGCGGCCTTGGGCGATTTCAGGCCGCTCTCCACTTTGAGGGAGTAGTAGGAGTAGTCCGTGGGATAGTCTGTCGCTCCTTCTTCCGGCTCCGGCGTCGCTGCAATCCCTTTTTCTTCACTCTCCAGCTCTGGTGAAGAGGGGGGAGACTGAGCTCAGGAGGCTCGGGCTGGCCGTCGCCATCGTAGCCGCCTTCAGGCTCCGGCATGGGGACTGCGGGTGTCGGCGGCCCCGTCTGAGTAGGGGCTGAGAGGATTGGCTGGTAGGGGAGGGGAGGGGTAGAAGATGTAACAGGAAGAGGGCCGGGAGTGGGAGCTTCGTAGCCGCTGCGCTCCAGGTCCATCGGCTCCGTATCCACGCTCCCAATCCCATAGTAGTCTTCCGTCGTCTCCATTATCTTGCATGGACAATTGGACTAGGGCTGGTCTGTGATTGGATAAAGGGGGAGGAGGACAGGAGGAGGCGGCTCAGTGGCTGGCGGCGGTGGCGGAGGGGATTCATTGCCGTACTGCCGCTTCACACGATCACCCCAGCACCCAGCCAACGCCACCAACACTATTCCAAGATGTAACCACATCCTATCTCACTCTACCTGTCGAATGAAAAAGTCCCTTTTATGCTCTGCTCCATGAAAAGGGGGAGGGGCTGGGGTTGGAAATGAAGCAAATGAATGCTGGGTGACGTGGCGTGGGTGCAATGGGTGGTTGGGGGCTTGGCTGTCCTGATTTCTAGTCCAAAGCGAGCGGGCAGGACACCCGTTCCGCCCTAAACGGGGCCAGCACTTATTGTCTGCCCTTCCTTCCTTCAAGACCGCACTGCTTTACTGCCGCCCATTCCCTATTCAATTTCCTTTGCACCTTTTTTCGCTTTCGAATTTCAACAACTCTTCTTCTTTCCCGGAACGGAAACAGGACAGACGAAGAGTGGGGAATAGGAGAGTGGTGGTTTAGTCTTGCTTGTAGGGGACTTTGATGGAGGCAACTCCGTGGTCGGCCTTGCCGATCTTGCAGCACCACCACCAGTAGAGGCCAAGGATCTTGAGGATAATCCAGAGCACTCCGAAGAGCAGCAGGAGAATGGCCGCAAAGGTGTCCAGAAGGTAGTACTCCATACCGCTTTGGAAGGCTGCCTCTGGCAGCAAACTAGCCACGTGTCCGAACCTCAAAGCCCATGCTCAGCTTAGCACTCAGGGCCAATGCTGCTGACAATGAAGCAAGCAATGAACTCAACTCAGCAATGAAGCGAGTCCAGCGCAATGTGACTTCTTCGGCGCTGAATGGTTTTTTGTGAAGCATCCTTTGCAAACGCTGGGCTTCTAACTTGTAGCTCAACAATCAAATCTGCTTTGCTTCCAGCTCAAACCTTTTGAAACGGGCAACCTTTGGTTGGAGAGAAGCTGGGAAATGGCGGCAAGGAAAGTGGGCCTAGTGACGTTCATTTTGTCGAGGCTGAGGCCGGTTCCCAGGCGCTCCACGCGTCGTGCGTTCACAAACTGATCCCCTAAGCAAATTGTAGCCCTACTAATTAAGCAAATCCAAGGGTGCAAAGAATGCACCGAAAAGAGGAATGATGAGCATGGGCACGGCATTGAACGAAGCCTCGAGGAAAGTGTTCCAGCCGCCGTGGTATACCAATACAGTGGTCTTGCCGGATGCTTTAGGTGATTGCAATGAATTGGCAGGTGAGAGGTGAATGAAGAGGGAAACCGATGAGCTCCCTCTGTGGAAGCCAGGAAAGGCTCATGAAATTGGGCAGGCGCTGGAGGGAGGCTGGGAGACGGCGCATAGAATCCGCGTCGCATTTCATCAGGAACGCCAAATCCGGCCTAGCCTCTGCAGCTCCAGTGAATGCCTTCAAGCATTGATCAGGCCAGGAATAGTGAAGGGGGGAAGGCCCATGGACCAAGGGACCTGAAGCCAGTGCAGGGGGATGTGGCTGGTGTTGGCCACGCTGCCGAAGCTGATCACTACGGCGCCGCCCGCCTTGGACTTGAGGAAGGCCACCAGTTCCTGTCACAACTTTCTCATGACCGTCAGGAGATTGAGAGAGAAAAGGGCGTTGAGAGGAAGGGCTGCCTTTGGAAGAGGAGATTGTTTGGAAGGGGAGGCCCTGTTTCGCAGACCCAGGCCGCCCATGTAGATGGTCTTGTGGAAGATAGGGCGAGGGAAGTCGAGTAGCTCGTCGCTGTTCACCATCACCAGCTCTGAGCGCCCTGCCAGCTCAGATAGGCTGGGGAACTCTGCCCCGTAGGCTTCGCGAAACAGAGCAGTTTGCGGCTGCAAATTATCCTTCATTCATTTTTCTTTCATTTCCTTTAACCCTTTCTTTCCATTGAGGACTGGCTGGTTGAAGAATGAGGAGAATGGGAACGCGTAAGAGGGTATGCTGAAGGAAGAGGTGGACGAAGGTGATGCCGAGAATGTTGAGAAACTTCTCCAGCGGAGTCATGCGATCGCTGTAGGAGCTGAACAGGTTGGGCACATAGCTGGCTGCAGTCGGCAGTCCTGCAGCATCATTCACTTCCACTCCTCATAGAGGGAGGGAGGTGAGAGGGGGTACCAGTGATAGTGGCCATGTACTCAGGGAATGGTGCAGTGCTGAGCCAGATGTAGGAAGAGATGTTAGCTGCTCGCATGAGGCCGAAGTTGCAGAAGTCGTAATGGTGTGTGAATGCCAGGTCAAAGTCGCCCGCCCGCAGCTCTTCCACCACCGCCTTATTCTATATACTTGCCAAGAGTCATGGGACGGAGGTGGGGGCTAAAAAGGGGATAAAAACGTGAAGCTGACGTCGGCATGCGCTGGTCATCAGCTCCCCGTAGGAGCTGATGGCGCTCCAGTTCATCTTCCGAAAATCCGCCGATTCGAAGGCCTCCATTTGGGTGAGCTTTTCAAAGAGCTTCAACGCAAAGGCCAGGTAATTAATGGAAATTACAAACTTTTCGAGCTCCCACACCTCAAACTCTTCTGGCTCCACTGCTGGCATGCGAATTTCGTTCATTTTCCCAGGCGTGCCGCTTTTGACGTGAGGATTGTAGGCTGGTCGATACATGGTTACCTTAATGGTTCCAGTTGGAGAAAGCAGAGACAATGATGGTGATAGAAAGAGAAAAAAAGAACCTGGTGTCCATCTTGGCTGAGAAGCTCACCAAGTCGATAGTTGAAAAGAGTCTGACTATTGGATAAGGTTGAGACAAAGATGAGAATCTTATGCCCATCCACTAGGCAGCATGAAAGTAGCGTACCCCAGAATAATAATTCATTCATGTTCCCTTTTTTCCCTTGTCCAAGAGAAGCACTGTCACGTAGAATGTTGTACTACAAATAATATAAGACTGATAAGACTTTGTTTGACTGAAAGACTCATATTTTGGCAACGAGATAAATGAAATAGGATAATCTAAAAAGGAAGTTCCTTTATGAAGCCAGAATAAGTCCCGTATATTATTTTTAATCATTTTCGATGCTCGAAAGCGAAGCAGTAGTCTGCTTGGAGAGTAGTTTGCGGAGGGAGCCAGATGCTGAAGTGAGCTTTGAGAAAGCCGAGGGCCACCATTTCCCTGGCTATCCTACTGGCTAACAGTGTATTCGGTCTTGACAGTGCATTATTTCGGCACAATGTTTGAGAACTTATAAAGATGTGTAATCCAGCACAGAGATCAAACTTGCACTAAGACCATTGCTTCTGTCATGTTTCGCTGCCTGTAACTGTTTGGAGTTGCATGAGCAGCTTGGTGCAATAGGTGTATTCACTGTTTAAAGCGACTGGGAAGTTGGGTTTGCTTGAGAGGAACACGAGTGAGAACACAAAGGAAGCCGATGGCAGATGGGAAAGGAGAGAGGATGGAGTGATGGGCGCGGGATAAGCTGGAATGCAGATGAGGCAGGCGCCAGCCTTGGAGTCACAGCAATTCCCACGTCCCCTGCCTGCCCTGCCTCGGCCTCTTTGTGCAGCTGGCCCCCTTTTGAAGTGTTGCATATGGGGGAGGCGTCAAATACATGGCTGTCGGAGATATGGGCGCCGGATAAGCTTAGCTGGGAAAATGCAGATGAGGCAGGAGAAAGAGGCAGTGCGAGGCGAGGCAGGCAGGCAAGATAGGCGAGGGAGGCCTACAATGCCGCCAGCCTTCAAGTCACAACAGTCCTCACATTCCCCGCCTCCGCCCCATCTGGCTGGCTGGCCCACTTTGAAGTCCCCCATTCACCACCCCTCTTGACCTTTTGACGAGCATTTTCGGAGCGTTAGGGGATGAAAATGAGTGATTGCGTGATTGCAGCAGAAGAGAGAGAGAATGCGGGAGAAGAGCTTGTTGGAAGCCCCCTGGCGTCCCAGTCGCCTCCATCGCAAATGGCCCGGCCGACAGCTGCGCCGCCTACCGCAACTCCCCACCATCCATGAGGGCCTGGAGTTCCGCAACGCCGTCTCACAGCCTTGCCCCAAAGCCTCACCACCTAAGGCAGCTCTTCCTTCTTCTCTCACTAGCACCTCTTCTTACTCATTCATCTCCCCTCTTTCCCTCCCCCTCTCTTCTCTCCTCTAAGCGGAAGAGAGTTGAGGAGGAAAAGGAGGGCGAACTGCTGGCACCTGCCTGGCTGCTGGCGGATGAAGACAGCGATGCGCCCAACAGCAGCCATCTTCCGCTCCTACTCGCAGTCCTCGAGATGCCCCCGAAGAAGCCGGAGCGTTAGTCCCCCGCCTCTTCAATGCTGGGGGAGATGAATGCTCTCTTCCAGGCTGGCTGGCAAACTTCAGCATGATGGCAAGCGGCGGGTCGGCGGTTCTGGTGAAGAAGACGGGGGAGGCGACGGAGCTGTACGGAGGCATCCTCGCCTTCGTCGCCATTCGCAGCGCCGAGGCCGCCCGCAACCTCCGCCGCTCCCGCTCCACTCCCGACCAGCACATCATCCTACGCTACGACCTACAGCCCCAGCACACCGTTCCTACCTTCCTCTCTCCCTCTTTTCCACCTCTTTGTCTGAAAGGAATATCATCTTTAGCTCTCTCTCTCTCATGCTTTCATTCTGCTTCCTTACTTTCTGCTTGGCTCAACAAACTCTCCATTTTCTATTCTTATGTCTTTTTCTAACAAAAGACCTGGAAAGTTTGGGGTTTTGCGGGATAGGATTGCGGATAGGGTGATGATTGCGAAGGCAGATTAAGGAGGGCTCTGGGTATCTAGCGGTTGGAGTGCTGTTTAACCAAAACTCCTAAGACATAAAATGAGAAGGGGATGCAAATTGGGGGTAGAAGGAAGTAGAAGAAGGGTTCACTGCAGATTAATTCGCACCAGCTCTGTCTTAGTGGCCCCCCGCATCTCAATGAGCGGCCAGAATGGGGAGTGAAGCCAGTAGGGCAGCGAAGAAGGGAGTCACACGCCCATGCTCATAACCCCCTTCCCCCTGCTCTTGCACACCTTCCCCGTTGAAAGGAGAAGGGGGAGTGCCGCTTCGTGGCAGCGCTTATTCGCCCCCCCCCTTCTTAGGTTTTTTTTTACCCCGGCCTTCCGGGCCGAGTCCGTAGGCTTTCCCACTGGCTGCCTGCCTTTATAGCCATGATGCCGCAGAGGCTGGCCAGGACGGCGGCCAGCTGCGATGGGCCAAAAGCTAGAAAAAGAGGCAACTGCCGCCCTGATTGCAAAAATTTCGCTAAAAGCGAGTGAAAATGTTGGCCAGATTTTCGCAACTTACAGTTTGGCAAGCTTTTGCTGCGAATTGAGGGGATGGAAGGGAAATAGAGTGAAGAGAGGGAGAGGCAAGGGTTACATATGGCAGGCTGATGAGCGACGGGCGGGTGACGGAACAAGGAGCCCGCGGTGGCCACCAGCTTCGTGACCCAGACACTGAGCGATCTTCATGTGTTTCAGCCTCAAAGCCAGGCTTTTAGGTTACCTTTACCCTGAAGGTGAACCACGGAGTCATGCAGCCCCATTTAGGCTTTAACCCACCGCTGCTTATACCACTCCCAGCAACCACTCCTAGGATCCGGGGGAAAAAAGGGGAGAAAAGAGCAGGAGAAGTAAACGGCAACTGTTGACAAGGAAAGCCCCACACCAAAAGGCCCCTCAGGAGGGGAGAATGAGGGGGTGAGTAGGAAGGGAAGCAGTGCCACCCATCTCTATGATGGAGGCAGTCCTTCGTTTCAAGTGGATCACAATGCGAGCCAGACTTGGAGACCGCTGAATGGACCCCCCCCCCCCTTCGCCAGGGCCAAGCGGACTCAGTGTTTTACTGGGATGGTACTGGGAAAGATGGAGGATGCAGCGGACGCTTATGGGCAGAGGCTGGAGTTAAGGGGGATTTTTCGGAGGATAGATGGCAAGGAGCTGGCGATGGACGCACACTTTAGGGCAGACTGAAAAGGGAGAGCTGGAAAGCCCCTCTTTATGCTGTAGACAGAGGGCGCAATCCAATGAGGCCGGTGGGACAGGCAAACCAGGAGAAAATAGGGGGAGGTGCGAAAGGGAAACGGCAGATTTGCCCATCGCCCATAGCACATCCCACCACCACTTTCCCCACCTCCCAGCCCTCGCAATGGCGGAGGGGAGTGAGAAAGGACGCGCGCTGCCTCCCCCACCACCCCCGCCCACTCCACACACACACACACCTCCCCCCCTCCAAGACCAGGGTGATCTTACGATCTGGCTCAGCCAGATAGGAACTTCCGATCGATTTTGAGTAATCCGTTTTCAAATCTCCTCTTGCAATAGAAATCAAAGCTATTGCAAGAGGAGAATTTCGATCAGAAGACAAGGTATTTTTCTGCTTTGGCAAGTATTGCAAAATAGTAGTTTCCGTTTTCACTTCCCCTTACGATTGAATGCTTTCTCTTGCAATCGCCTGGTTTATGCCTGCCTGGTTTAACACCCCCCCCCCTCCACCCCCCCGAAATGATCAGATACGGGAAATATTTTAGACATTGGCAGGTGCATTTCTCAAAAATTCACAGAGGATTTTTCAGTACTGATTTTTTTTGGCCCAAGATTCACTCTGAACGATAATCCTGTATCCGACCTTGCGCAAACCTTAGCTTAATCTGTAAGTCTAAATGCATTTTTATTTTTAGAGACATAGCCTTATGAGACTGAAATAACAATTTCTTCCGAAATTTTTGAGCTTAAAGGCTCTTATTATCAAAATTTTCCAGGCTACGTATGCACAAAAATTGTAAATTTTAAGCAAAATTTGCTTATTTCTTTTATTCTTTTACTATTTTCTTATTTCATTTAGTCGAGGCCATGCATCTCATGGCACGCCGATAATTTTTGGTGATCTTAGATGCTTCATTATCTGTCAGTCAGTTGAGCCAGTTGAGATTGGTCTTCATTTTCTGCAATTTGGCATCGGTTCTAGCAGTTTTAATTTCTAGTAGCTTTCTTCCTGACAGCATTTTTGGCAACTGGCATGCTCATTAGCTTGCAAGTTAGACAAAACAAGCTTTACCAATATTGTCCTCAAATTTCACTGTCGCCGCCCTTCACAAAAGTCGATCGTAAGGGAAATTTGCAACAACTAAGCTGAAAAACTTGGGTCACGTCACAAAATTTGCTGTCATTTGTCCAATATTTATTGTACGTAAATATTTTTGGGCTCATTTAAAAGAGGACGAATAAATACATAACTTTTGTCAATATTGCAAAACTGGAAAAGCAATTAGGAAAGCAGTATCAAGCTTAGAAACTACTTCAAAGTTTGAAAAAAGACGGTTAGGGGCATCTCTTTTCAACTGCTACAAAAAGTCCAATTCCCTTGCAATACAGCTTCCATTTTCGCCAAAAAGGACAGTTCTCTTACGATAGAACTGCTTTTTTCAACATTCCCTTACGATCCAGTCCAGTTCTATCGTAAGGGGATTGAAATCAGAAAAACTAAGAAATTTTGAGTCTATCGTAAGCCGAATTTGAAATCGGATGGTATTTTGTCTGAAAACGGACAGCAGATCGTAAGGGGAAGGTCCCAATTGCAAGGGGAATTTCGATCGTAAGATCACCCAGGCTCCGATTTGTTGCGGCCTCAGTGGCAGGCAACTTCTAATCACAAAGGCTTAATTGCCCCACAGCGGCATGTCTCAAGGCCGCCCTCAAGGCGGGATGAGCTATTGGGAGCTGTTTAGATTTAGCATTTTCCAGTCGCACAGGAGGCCCAGGTAAATTGCAATTGTGGGCCTCATTTAATTACGGCCAACAAGGGGGAGGAGAGCAAAGGGAGGAGTAATGCTATAACTCTTACTCTTCCCCCCCCCTGTTTTCACCTGTTGCTGTTGCTGTTCCAAGCGTTGCAGATGGAGATTTCTGGCTTGGACAAATGGCAATGCCTTCGATTAGAACAGGTCATGCATAGGGAAGGCTCAGGGCATCAAAATGCCAATCAAAATTTTCAACAGAACTGAACAAAATGGAAGCCAGGCTGGCGATTTTTGGGAAGCAGGAAGATTTGGCTGGAAGAGTAGATAATTAGACGTGGCTTCAAGGGAAGGGTAAATAAGTAAAAATGCTAAAACTGCTGCTTTTTGGATCAGGACAGGAGAAGCAGATTTGAGCAGGAGAGATGGGATGACCATTTGAGGAGGTGTCCACATCGGAGCCGACCTCCATGAAGACAGTGATGGGGGCAGGGAAGGTAATGACGCAGCGGATGTAGCTGTACTTGGCGCCCGAGGCCATTGGCATGTGCACCAAACCCTTCCGCATTGTCCTCCACCACCGTCGTCTCTTCTTTTCTTCCAGCTACTGACAAAAGTGAGTTTGAAGAGGAGGAGGAGAGAGAGGCAGGGTAGGGGAGGGGTTGAAGGCGGCATGGTTCTTGAAGGGAATGCGAGCATTGGTGGTGTGCATGGGGAGGAAAGGCTACTAGGGCGCCGCCACCCATGACATCTTCAGTATTATCGTCACAGCTGAAATGAAGCAGGAAGCAATCGGGCGCATTGCACTTAAGCTTCCAGCAGAGCTCACAGGCCGACCTGTTGTCTCCTCTTCCCAACGCCTTCTGGAAAGCACCATAACAGCAGGCCGTATAAATGCTTCTCTAGTTCAGGTTATAAGCATGAAATTTCAGGCACAATAATTTAAGATAAAATGTTCTATGGAATTTAAAAAATTAATTCTGGCTCTAGTTTTGAGAACAGAACATTAGACGTGCAGCAAGCAGGAGAAAGTGTGGTAAGGCCTTGGTGGTGGACCAGGAACGCTGGACGGGGAGCTGGGCCAGGATGTACAAAACTCCGGCTCTATCGCCAGCAACCAACGCGTCCCTATTCACCTGCGGACTTTCCAACACCTTTCGGCAGCTCCTGCCACCCGAAGGAACCAACAACCCTGCTGCACCGCAGTGCCCTAGGCTGCTGGGCCCCAGCAGTAAAGGTCACCAATCAACTGGTTTGAGCCATGAGCAAAGAGCAGCCTTTACGTGGAAGAAGGAGAATTGTAGGCAAGGCTATAAATTGTAAACCAAATTAGAATAGGCCAGGACGAAAGGAATTTTGGTGGCAGCATAGAGCATCAACTATATGGAGCGGAAACTTTAGTTAACCAATGTTATAGGAGCATATGCAAAACTCAATTTAATTAGCAGCCAATTGGACATCATTATTGCAACATCTTGAATCTAAGTAGCCAACACCTGAGGCAATATGACTTAGTCTTGACCCTGGACTTTAGGAATAGAACATCAGACATTTGGGTAGCTTAACTATCACCTTGGCCCACGAGTAGAAAAGAAAGTTTTAGAAGTTTTAGGAATATACAATAGGACAAATCATGTCAGGAAACAATTAACAGGTTTACCAGGTGAAGATAGGAAACATATCAGGACTAATTATGGAACATTGGGATATTTTTCTGAGCCCAGGGACACTTAGTAACTTCAGGACACAACTCACACCACTTACCCAAAGTTGGACACTTAGGGCCTTGTAAAATGAAAATTAAGTTTTGCATTGTGACCCAAACCTAGTGAGAGTAAGAGTTTGCCCTCCAACTATATACACCTCCATGGTGGCAGACCTTTGGCCTGGACTAAAAGTGGCAAGGTTTTGCGGGAGATGAGTCAGAACTAGGGCGAGACTGCGGAGGTGAAGTTTGCCAGCAGCTCCAGGTTTCGACGGCAATCAGCATCGCTTTCCTCCTAGCTGCTCTCAAGTGCTGCAAAGCATCGGCAGCTTGCTGCAAATGCGGCGGCCTCGATGAAAGAGGACAAGGCACCAGGAGGAGGAAAAGAATTCGTCTGCCTGCCTTCCTTCCAGGTTTCACATGGCTCAAATGCTGATGATCGGGGGCACAGCAGCAATGTGCCTGATGCTGCTAGCTGACTGGCTGGCGCAAGGAACTGGAGCGGAGCTGCCTGCTGGGATGGGGCATGGTCATGCAGAAGGCATTGCCATTCTGAACCTTTTTTCAGACTCCAGGACTATCATCTCAGCACCAGTGGTGAAGGGCTGCAGCTCGCTGTGCTGGCGGACAGGCAAGCCAAACTGCTCTCTATGCTCTACTTCAAGGTTCCTACTTTAAATTTCGTTAGTTTCAGATTGAACTGCAAAACATTATTTTACGGAATAGGGAAAATTAAAAATAAACAAAATTCTAATTAAGGAATAATATATAAATAATCCATAAAACCTGAATTTAATCGCTCAGGTTTAGATCGTTAGTATCGCTACAGAATAATAGTCCTTAAATTAAAATAAGAATTTGCATCCATTCTTAAAAAATATTGGAAAACCAAATGTGAATTAGATGTGAATAAGTTTTAGAATGAAACAATACTTTCAGCCTTCAGCACAAAGTGAAATATGAAATATTTCAATTAATATGGCGGTGGATTAAATCAGCGTTCAATTTCTGAACTTTTGAAAAATAGATGATCAGGTGAGCGAAACTACCAGGGAAGCCTCCACAAGAGGGAAGGGAGTGCGGCGAGCCTCCTTCCACAATCAGTGAAGGGTTAGCAAAACCGGTTGCACTGCGGTCCAAAGTGGACATCTTAAAGAATAATAATAATTAAAAATATAGTTTTCTATAACGCCATCGCAAAATGTTCAATTAAAATAAAAAAATATATATATATATATATAAAAAGAAATAAGATAATTCAAAATAAAAGCGAACCCTTGCCTCCGAGGCATTGGAACGTTGCAAAGCTCTGCTTACAAAGCCCCCAAGAGGTAAAACTTAGCGGAGCTGGGAGGCGGAGATGAGCATGGAGGATTCGAACAACGCTGGACCTCTGCTATGCCACCACGCTCCACTGGCCAGGAAACAGGACCTCCAGGGAGCCTCTGTTAGAAGGGGAAG
>JASANA010000752.1:0-28860 GCA_030248095.1 Ptycholaimellus sp. GST1_10
ACATATATATATAGACTCACACCCCTTTTTGGGGTGAATCCTTAGTACTGCCCCCAGGCCAAGTCCTGGGCGGCAGTTCAAAAATGCAATAAAATCAACCAACTACCCAAATTTTGTGGCATTTTTGTGACCGGTGGGGGTGAGCTGGCTAAAACCTACCACCTGCGGGTTGGGTTCCTCTTTAAATGAGGACATGTATGATTGGGAAGCTAATGGGGACCTCTTTGACACTAGAGCGAACGGTGCCGTCGTACTGGGCGCACAGGTCCTCCATGCACTTCACCAGACGCCGCTGCATATAGCCTGAAAGCAGAGGCTGGATTGAATAGAAGGCTGGGAGTAGGCGGACTGGGGGAGAAAGAGGGGCGAAAAATGAGAGTAAACCAAGAAGGAGAGCCAAAGATAAATAAGACCAATAAAGATAGCCAAGACTTTGATTTAAAAAATGGTGTGGCATTGAGCTCAAGTGAGCGAAGTTAAAGACAGGAAAAGCGAAGAGTGAAAGCAACAAGACTGGGGAGCTCAAAGAGTTGCTGAGCTCAAAGAGTGTGAGGAGGCAGACCAGTTTCAGCAGTCTTGACGGCGGTGTCCACGAGGCCCTCTCGCCCAGCCATGGTGTGGAAGACGAACTCGGTGGGGGTGAGTCCGGAGAAGAAGCTGTCCTCCACGAAGCCCTTTGCATCTGGGTCCTTCTGAGCCCGCCCGAAGTGCGGCAGAGAGCGTTGTTCGAACCCGTCCGGGGGTCGCTTCCCAGATATGGCCTCAAAATAACTTAATTGTCTTGTCAAACACCGTCGAAATGCTTAAACTTTGTAATGACAGGGCTTCTAAAGCTGGAAACATCAAGTGAAGCTATGTCTAGGGAGAAAGCAATGAAAACTAAACCTGACTAGGACTATCAGTCTCAAAAATCAACTATTAAAACCAATCAAACAATCATTCTTATCAAAAGTTTGTTCATCTACCTAATTGAAGATTGATTAGCACTCTCTTTAAAATGCCTAAGCTAAAACATAAGGCTACTGAGTAGAGGGAGGCAACCTGTTGTCCGACGCAGGCGACCATCTGGCTGATGTTGATGAAGGAGCCTTTGGAGCCACAAATGGCCATGATCAGCGGGGCGTTGTGCCGGCTCAAGTTTCGCAGACAAGCCTGAAATCATTCTTGACAAATATTTGGGCAATCTGGCATCAGATGTTTGGATCTTCGCGTCAATTGATGCATCTGTAAATTAAGCTAGAGCAGAGAATTGCACACTATCTTTAGAATTCTTACGAAGCCTCAAATATTGCCGAAACTTTCCCCTCTTTGTCAGCTAGCGCTGTCCCATTGCATTCCAGCTGCATTCCAGCATAATGGGCAAAACAGGCATTTACCTTGCCAGCACGATCACGAATGGTGGACAGTTCCTTGAGGATGAGGGATTCTAGCGTCTGCTCTTCCGTGCTTCCCGGATCCGCTAGAGGGTGGAACTGGCATAAGGTGGAGGAGGAAAGGATGAATGAGGATGACCTTTGAGGCGTCCCTCCTGCAGCTGGTGAATGTAGCCCTGGCAGGTGCGGTAGCCGTCCTCCAACAGCTTCGCCTTGTCCGCCAGCAGCTCCGCACCCGGCTGCATCAGAAGATTTTCAAAATTTTCAAAAAAAATCTTCAAAAATTGGGAATAAAATATTAGCATGGCCATACAGCTTCCAACAATTTGTCCTCAGAAAGCGGCTAGATTGTGTTGTATAGGTTTAGGCCATAGTTTAGCTCTCAGTCTTAGGGTATCAACAAAGAGGGGAAAAGTAGAAAAGTAGAAAAATGACGGGGACAGTTTTCAAAATCTCCAAATATTCATAAAAAAATTGGGAACAAAATATATTAGCCTGGTCGTCCTGCTTCAAACTATTTGTCCTCAAAAGCGACTCGATTGTGCTGCATAGGTTTAGGTCAGATGTTTAGGTTTAGCTTTGAGGCCTAGGCTTTCGAAGCTGCCAATCCCTTAAAAAGAGGGCGCAAAAGTAGACGAATGACGCGGACCTTGACATCTCCGATGCCGATGCTGAAGCCGTGGTGGGAGAGGAAGGCGGGCGCCACTCTGCCCAGCCGCCACATGGCTGTGATGGCCGCCTCCTCTCCGAAATCCCGCATCAGTATGTAGAACACGTTCACCTGGAATCCTTACCCAGCATTGTTATGTTTCAAATTACACTGTTATAAAAGTCAATCTGTTAGACTCTAATGCTTTTTTCTTGGCCATGGACTTTCAATCTTATCCTGAATGCGATCCGTTCAAATCGATACAGAGCTGTTATCTTTCTAGCTCATCTTGAATACGATCCGGTATAGTATGGATTCAGTCCTATCCATCATCTAGTTTCCTATGTTGGCAAGGCCCGTCTTAGGTAACTAGTATTTAGATGTTTCTACAAGTGATCAAATAAACACGAGTGCTATTTGAGATGATACTGCTAGGAATTGAACATCTAAGCCCACCTTGGAACCAGAGCCCAGCGTGGCCTTGTCCATGACGCCGCACATGATGTCGCTGTTGCGGATGACCACGAAGCCGTCGTTGGGGCAGAGATCCTCCTGCCCCGTGTAGCTCTTGCTCTGCAAAACTCCTCCTCCTCTCACCCTTCTCCAACTGAGGCAGAAGTACAAGCCTTGGCGGTGAGGTTGAGGTTGAGCTGGGACGCTTTGTTGGGCTTGAGGATGAGGCTGAAGAGCTGTTTGCCGGTCCACAGGATGCGAGGCTTGAGCAGAGCCGGAGGCGGCAGATCGATGCGCATTCGCATGTCGGAGCCGCTCAGGATGGACGAGATGATCTGGCACACCTCAATCGGCAGACACTTGGTCGTCTTTGAATTTGTGATGTGTTTTTGTTTTGTGGCAAAATTGTTGGCCCGTTTTTTCCAAACTGTTGGCAGCTCTCTATCGTAGTTTTGTTGTTTTAGCAAAATTTAGAGTGCTCAATGAAAGATACCTTATTTTGTCTTTGAATTTGTGCATTTTTTGTTATTTGAAAAATTTTGGCAGGTTTATTTCAAACGTTTTGTTGTTCACTATCTTAGTTTTGCCGTTTTAGCTAAAATTGGGCTGCTCAATAATATTTTACTAAAAAGTGCTCAAATGTTGCAAGGGAAAACTGAGCCAGAATAAAGCGAACCTGGGGGCGGGTGAAGAAGCGGTCTTTGAGAGTGAGCAGATAGCCGGCGGTGATGAAGTCCTGGATGGCTGCAATTAGAGGCTCACCGGAGCGAGGCGTCACCTAAAATCACCCTTTGGGCTAGGCCGTAAGAGCTAGTGGAAAAGGGGAATGAGGCAAACGAGATTGTGCTGAACGCCCATCAGCTCTGCAGCCTCGGCCTTGGCCTCGTAGGTCTGGGGGAGGTGGAGGTTCATCTCGTCCCCGTCGAAGTCCGCGTTGTAGGGCGTGCAAGCACACTCATTGAACCGGAACGTTCGCCACGGCAGCACCTTTCCAGACCGGACCAGGTTAGTTTGTTTCCAGCTTGCTGATAACTCTGACGTTTATTAAACGTAAGGCTCATTAGCAACCACTGATCTTCTCTCTCAGGTGCTACAGTTCATTCCCGTTTTCACGGTTGTGTATTTGCTTTCTTTTTTCAACCGTGAAAACGGGATTGAACTGTAGCACAGCAAAGGTAAACAGAATAAGAAAGGAGATCATTGGTTGCTAATTCACCCTGAAGTGTAGGTCGTTGAAAAGGCAAAACTATTTGTCCTGTTGATCAATGTTCTTGTCTGCGGAATCGTAGATAACTTTGGCCAATGATGCCCATCTAGTTGGAAAGGCAGGCAACCTTGGCCCTGTGTGCCATGATGCTGATCTTGTGCAGGGAGGGCTGGCGGTTGAAGAGGATGATGTCATCGTTGGCCAGGTGTCGCTCCACTGTGTCCCCCTGCTGCAGCGATTTGGCCAGGGCCGCTCGATTCCCGTACCTAGCAAATCCCTTCCCATACCTCTACTTATCTGCCAGCGGTTTCAAGCCCTTATCACTCATTCGCTAATAGAGGTTTTGCCCAATTACTTCATACTTAAAGTAAAAAATTTTAATAAAATTAGAAAAAAATAGTTAATAAAAATATTAATAAAATTCCCTTCAATTTAGCCAGTGTTTGGGCTCATGGCAGGAAAAAAAATGAAAAACTTGAGAAATTTCTTCTGGCCAGTCCTGCGCTCGATGACGAAGTTGGCGCCTGGGTGTGTATCGGCGCCGTTGATGATGAGTCGGCGAAGGTGCTCAATGTTGGACGCATTCACCCTTTCCGGGAACGTCATTGTCTTGGCCACCAGCTCAGGCACGCCTACCTGCACTCTCCGTGTTTCACTGGTTTCATATATTTCAGAGGATTCAGTATCATTCAATTGGGCTGTGTCGTATGCATTTCTAAACTTATCTGTCTATCAAATCTGCCAACTAGTTCATGGCTATAATTATGCTCAACAATTTAAATCACTTCTCCAAATGCCACTCCAATTTGATCCTCTACCATCGCCGTCTTCATCAATGTCAATGACGGGTATAATGAGGCTCTTACAGCTCCTTTTTCTCACTTGAATGCTAATTTCATGGAGCAGTTGTAACCTGATCAATCCGAAGATGAGGATCCGGGGAGATGACGGTGCGTCCGCTGAAGTCCACGCGTTTGCCGGACAGGTTGCCGCGGAAGCGGCCCTGCTTGCCTGGCCAATCGCTGCTAGTGAGAGCAGCTAAAGTAAGGGCAGGGAGAGAAGAAGGAGACCCTTGAGCCGCTGGGCAAAGCTGCGACAGAACTTCTTCTGCTGCATGGACAGCGGCAGGCCACTGAGGCCGGAGTCGATGTACAGCGCGCACTGGATTTGCAGGAAGTCCCAGTCGTCGGTGATCTGCTTGTCAGGAAATTGTCAAATTTCTGCTTTCCATTCCAGCAAAATAGCACTTGATGAGCACTTGATGAGCCTTCAGCATCGAGGAATGATTGGCTATATCTGAACTATATTGACCTAAACTAACGTCTCGAAACATCAAGCTCCAGGTTGGTACTTTTCATGGCAAGAAATTGGCAGAAAAAGCCGCATACATTGCTGATGCGTCCGCCTTCAGCCTTGTGCTTGCGAATGCAGTCGTTGAGGAGCATGATCTCCGAAATCTTCATCGTGATGTCGTCCTCGTTTGTGCCCGCCTCCAAAATATCTCTCTTCCTTTCCTAGCTCTTCTCCAACCATGGCTAGGGCAAGCACTTTGATATCGGACACGACGGAGGGGCGAATGCAGACGGGCGGGACTGGGAGGCGGGTGAGCAGCATGTCTCGCGGATGATTCGCATCGCTGCGACCCATGCACAGGCCCATTTCCTGCCAAGAAGGTTGCTTTGAGTCTTCTCAGATACTCTTAGGGCATTTTGGGACCTCCTCTGGGATGGCCTCGATAAGCTGGAGTACACGCAGCGGGTTCAGCAGGTCCAGCTTGGCACGCCCCAGCATTCTGCAAGCAGACCAACTCAATCCTGAATTTTCTCGAAATATTTGTTTAATTCAAATTTCTCAAAAATAATACCTCATTTTGCTTACTCTATCTCTAACTAATTGAGTAGTTATTAGGAGCTATATAATGCATCTGAATTTAAGATCTTTCCTTGCTCTCTGTAGGTTTTTGTAGACTTCATCGCATTAGGTTAGTACCCAATAAATAAGGCCTTAGTTAACAACTTAAACACCAAGAACCCAGCTAGCCCTGCTTCTGCTTAAGACTGCCCCAAATCAGACCATCCCCCTATGACCCCAAAAAAGGCCACAAACCCCTCCAGCTCCTTGTTGTCAGCCAGAGCAGCAGCATAATCCGCCGAAGGCCCAGCAGGGATGACGTGGACGATCTTGAGGACGGTGCCCACGGCCTTCTTCACCACCCCGTTCTTGGCCCCGCAGGCGAAGCAGCGCAGGCTCTTCCGACACAACAGCACCAGCCGCTTATGGGCCGCCTTGCGTTCCAGATAGGAGCGGCTGGGGGCGGCCACGCGGCGCTCGAACTCTGCCCGCTTGGCTGGCGGGACCAGGGTGCCGGAGCAGGTCTGCAGGGTTTGGGGGATTGTGGCGAATTCAGCAGTAAACTTTGTTTGGATCAATTATGGGTTTGTTGGGTGTTGTGAATGATTGAAGTTGGATGATGCTGGGCATGTCTGTGCCTTTATTACGCGAGTCCTAGTCCTACTATAGTGATAAATGCAATTCAATGTCCTACTAGGGTCTAAGAACAAAACACCCTGCTGTTCAATGGCCTAATTGTGGTACAATGTTCTGGTTACTCATTTTCTGGACAGTACGATTAGACCAGATTAGCTTCAGTCTAACATACTATCTAAATGAAACATCAGAGAAGTGGGTGGAAGCCTGGGACGAAAAGTGGACCTTGCAGATGCACTGTAGGAGATGCAGGATGTGTTTGAAGTAGCCGACGTGGAAGACGGGGAGTTCCAGGTTAAGGTAGCCGAAGTGGCCCACGCACTCGTCCAGGCCCAGCTGACACGTCTCGCACTGCTGGCTCAGACTCGACAGCCCCATGCGTCGGTCCAGCGGGCCGTAGGCTGCCGGCTTTCGCCCCTGCCCTGCCTTCAATTGCCAGCCCAGTTGGGATTTGGGATCCGTCTGAAATGTCGGACTTATTTTTATAGTTTTTGATACTGTCTGAGATTTTGGACGGAAGCCCTTAGAGACCTCACGATCCCAACTGGGCTGCAATTGAAACACATCCTGAAAAAGAATTAAATTTCCAGCACCAATCGCTCATCTTCTTATAAAAGGTGATTGAATGTTTTGAATGTTCGATATATTCGACTTGCCAAAAAACAGCGATTGATGCTGGAAATTTGATTTATTTCAGGATGTGTTTCAATTGCAGCCCATTTGGGATACTGCCTGGCTCTAATGGCTTCAGTCCGAAATACTTGACTTTTTTTTATCGTTTTTGATAGTTTGGGGGGACGGTTGTTGAAGGTGATTGAAATTTTTGTATGACCGATAGTATTCAACTTGTAAAAAAAACTAAGCGATTGGCGCTGGAAATTTGGAATTTTTCTAAGATGTGTTTTTTAAACAAAGGTCAAATTTCAAGACTTACTCCAAAAGGTCAAGTTAGCGATTGCTTAAAAAGGTCAAAGTACAAGGATTGCTTGAAAAGATCAATGTCAAAGTAATAGGCTCAGTTTTTTATTTAGCTGCCGAGTAAGACCAGGAAACCTCGGCGGAGTAAAGCTCTTTGGTGAGGACGGGGACATGGGCGGCCTGGCGAATCTGCTCTCCACTGGCTGGCTGAAAGGACACCTGCGATCTGAAATGAAGTAAATGATAGGTCGATAGCTAGAAGTGGGAATGAGTTACATTTTCCTGGCGACATCCGTTTCGCGAAACTGCTCCTTCACCATGCTTGGTGGAAGCACTGCGCAGAGATTGATTCACCTCTGCTTACACCTCCTATACATAATTCCCATGCAACACTCTTACACGAGAGCAAGTCACTTGTGTGAAAATATTTTGTCCAGATGCCAAGCCCAGTTTACAAGCTTCCATTGCATCCACCAGCCTTTACTCTACAATCACATCACAGCAGCAGTCATATTACAGCGTTTTTCAATTTGGCTGGCAGGACATCACTGATGACAGGAAAAACAAGCAAGTGTCATTGCGGCAGCTGTTCTCTGATGCCAGCCAGGAGATGGCGAAGGGCCAGGGTGGCCGAGGACTCCGCCAGACTGATGGCCAAAGCTTCCTCAGCCCTGTCCAAGGCTGACAAGCCAAGTTTGCTAATCTGCTCCGCCGCTGCTTCTTCTCTTCGCTGCCACTCCAGACACTGCAATTCATATTTGCCCCTCAACGTTCCGACTGATGTTTCAGTGTTATACATGGGTTCATAAGATAATGGTTGCGTTGATAATGGTTGGGTTGTTCGCGCAGAAGATAATGGTTGCGTCGTTCAATGACTCATTAATGATTCCTCTTCCTCATGACTCTTCCGTGGCTCTGTGATTTTGTGACCCCTTTTGAGCAATGCTGAGAGAAATAGAATTTGGCCACCTCTAGAGCCTTATGAAGAAGAGCAATTATTCATTCTTCCAATTGCAAGGGTCTGCAGGGCTGAAAGAAGCATTCCACCAACCGCCAGTGAAACAGCAGAAGCAGCGCCAAGCTCCTGCAGTTGGTCCAAGGCCGCCTCCTCGACCTCCTCTCCCTCTGCCAGTAGCAGTGCCGCTCGACAAGCTCTGCCCAGAAGGCTCCCCTCACCCTGCTCGAGCTCTCTATCCAAGCGCTCCACCTGCAGTCAGTCATGCTTCTTGCTCAAACCTTTGACAGCTGGCCATCTCGAAAAATGAATTTCCAACTTCCTTTTCAAAGACCAGACTCCCTGCGAAATTTACAACAAACTTTTAATTGCACTTTTTTGTAAGCATGAGTGGAGAAAATGGCTCACCAGTCACCAGGATCTTGCCGCAATAAAGATTTTTGCGCGGCCGCAGGCCGCCTGCCGCGAAGGGTAGGGCAGTCAGAGCTCCGGAGGCCGGAGGGCATGGGTGCGGAGGCCCCGGAGCGCAGCCTAGCATGCGTAGCATGCTAGGCGAAGCGTAGGAGCCGTAGCACCCATGCCCGGAGGCCGGAGGAGCTCTGGCGCCCTGCCCGGAGCGGCGGGCGGCCAAGGCCCGCTTATACTGTTACCCCATTTTTCGTCCGTCTGTCCGCATATATATATATATATATATATATATATATGTATATATATATATATATATATATATATATATATATATGTGTGTGTGTGGTTCCGGAGCCCGTACTCCTCGGTTTTTCAATGAAATTGGCTGAAATTTTGCATGGAGGTCTGCCTAGGTGGTGGCTCGGGACGTTTTTGTGCGCTTGGCGCAATTTTGTTTTGTTCCAGATTTATTGTCAAAAAACCTCGAAAATTGAGGCCTTAAAATTCGAAACTTTTTCGAAAAGTGCATATTATTTCATTAATTGTATAATTATTATCAAACAAAACCTCAGAAATCAATTTTTTAAAGGATGGCAGGACATCATTTACTTAATTATAAAATTAAAAAATATTGGCCTTATTAAAACGTGGCGACCTGCTTTTTTTCAAGGCCGCGCATCTATTGGCTACTGCCGATATTACCTTGTTAAATCGGTCTAAGCCTAAGTGTCACAGAAAATTCCAACAAAATTCTAAATGTGCGCATTTCTGGTGAGCATGAGTGGAGAAAATGGATACCAAAGGCTGATGGGGACTCAGGGCTGAGCGAATGCCGACAGCAGAGGCGTCCTCAATGGCCTCGGCCATCAGCTGGGTGACGGCGGGCTTCCCGAGCTTGGCCAGAGCTGTGGAGGCATTGGCCAGCAGGAAATCACCGCCCAGCACTGTCAACTTGTTGCCTAGTCTGCAATTCGTTTTGCGAAACTCATGAATCGGCTCATTTGTTTTGCACTAGTGCCAAATTTTGTCCTTTAACTATGCAAACTGGTTGGTAATTAGCAATCCAACCTCACCTATGTCTCATGGCGTTCGATACACACAAACACACTTATTTGAAAATTGCAATAGGTTTCCTAGGTAAAGTGCGATTGAGCAGAGTGAAGGGGTGAAGAGAAAATGACCTCTGCTCTTTGACATGAGCGGGATCCATCTGCTGCGGCTCCAGAAGACCGCGATGGAGCGCAAACGCAGTGTAGATCAGCTCGCTCACCTCCGCCAGCACACGCTGCGAAGAGAGGATCCCATCTGATGGCAGACCTGAATCCAACTTTTGCAATGAAATACGAACTCCAGCTCCAGACTATTGTTATCAACGTATTATTGCGTCAATTTATGAACCCAATGAAACCTCTACCAGCTGGGTAGCGAAGCAAGGACTAAAGATAGCAACCAGGCAAGTTCCGGCTGGTGTTGACGGCCCTGGAGACAAGTAGGACGACGACTCCTCGGGTACGGATCCCTGATTCACTTCCCAGGACAAGGCGACGGGCGGTGCTGAGCAGTGGATGCGGGACGCCGAAGAGCTTCCGCATGGCCATCGCCAGCCCTGCCACCTCAAACCCTCATTTCTCACTGAACGAAGAGGGAAAGTGAAGGGAAGCTAGCCAGACCTCATCGCTGACAAGGCTGCGATAGCTCTGCATGGAGGAGGAGTACTGGACGAGTGATTCTGCGTCTCGCATCGCCTGCTTGAAGCTTCCGCTTCGCAGCAACTTGGTCAGGCGCATATTGCTATGTTTGCCTTTTGTGACATGTTTGGATGATTTGAAGCCTCAAAGAGTTCATGAGATGTCCTTTGATGTGTCATTCGAGGTCTTTTATTGTTTGCCATTAGAAGGGTGAAACTTTATTTGCCCCACTTCGCATGCAAAGGTAAAACTGAGATTGCTCGGCAAAATACTGGAATCCGTATGTGTCTGGGTGCTCAAGAAGCAGCCTAGGAAAGCTAACCGGTGGAGAGGGAGAAGAATGTGTGCCATCGAATGCCAGCTAAGCCCTGGGGTGACTGGGAGGAACGCAGAAAAGCTTCGCAGTTAAGGGGGAGCATTGAATGGAGAAGCAGGAAGCAGATCTAGGAGGTGGCCTTGCCCGGAGGCTTGGTGCCGGCTAGAAGGGCTGTGTAGTAGAAGTGCAGCAGGGACCACGGCACCATCATCAGCCCCGCCTCCTTGCTCACCTAAAACACAACTATATGACCAACAAGTCGATAACAACTGACCAATTACATTTTTATTTCGATGCTAAAACATTTCTAATAAATCATCGATTTCACTACCGTATTATTTTATATTGTCTAAAGTCGATAATCGAATGTTATGCAAATTTCGTTGCTGAAAATTGATTGAGGCGTTACCTAGTGCATTCAAACTAATAGGTTTTTGAGTGCCTCGTTTGCAATCCACGCAATGCGTTCCAAGCAAACGCTCACTGACACTTCATCAGACTTGTTGGATTTTGATTCAAAGTTATTAGGTTCGCGAATCATCCCCCTCTGCACCTTTCTCCTTCCCCCTTTAACTTTCATTTGTAACCCAGAAGTGGCTCTTCTCTGGAGGGCCTGACTGATTTCTGGGTTACAAATAAAAGTCAAAGGGGGAAGGAGAAAAGTGCAGAGTAGAAAATGAACCTTGGCGAATAGGGCGACGGTGAGGATGCCACTGGCAGCTGCAGCCCCGCAGATGGCGGCCGTGGCAGCCAGCTGCTTGCCCAGGAACGCCGGCACCACCAGCCCCGACAGCGTCACCGACGCCGTGTACGCGCCCAGCCCATAGGCTACCATCTTGTTCGAGCATCCTCAACCGCCTCTCACCCTCTCTACCCGCCTTTCTTATGTTTCGCCAGTTCCATTTTTTAGAGGCTACATTCACATTAAGCAATGTTTCGGACGTGTCGACGTATCTTCATCATTAGCTGGTCTAACTGACGAATCATTGGCTGTTGCGGACAGGGGAATAAGATAGGAACCTCCGCCGTATTTGTGGACGAGCATGGCTGCGCAGCCGATGGGCAGGACGGCTCCCATGTCCATGGCCGCGTACACTCGACTGCTCTTCACAGCCCACGACGGCTTCTCGCAGTTCTGCAAGACCAACTTATGAGCAGTAATTTTGGCACAAAACAGGAAGCAGATGACAAAAAACAATAAATTCCTCTGTACGTCATTCAATTTGGACCCTAATGACACAGTTAGGACGCTTTTGTTGTAGAAAAAAATCGATCTAGTTTGAAGCGAGTTCTATATCACCAAATCTCTATTTGGTCTAGCTTGAATTAAGAAGACCAGTTACGAGCAGCCAATGAATGAGCAGAAAAAGAGGCCAACTGCAAAGTAGCGAATGCCCTCGGGATAGAGCTTGTAGGCGCCGACGGCCATCAGAGTTCCAGCACCCGGCATCAGGTACGCCACCGCCAGCGTTGCCTTGTCTCCGCCGTCCATTTCTCACTTTTTCTCAGCTGCAAAAACCTCTTTATTTCTGTCAACCATAATTATAACACCCACTCCAATTTTAGGTGTTTTGGCTCTCTCAATCAATCCCTAGAAATGTATCAGAGCCTATATAAGGGGCAAAATTCGTAGGGCACTGATTGATGTCTGCAAAGTCTGAGGTTTTCCAGCATAAAAGCTGATGACCCTCCCAAAAAAACTGTTCAAGCGCAATTTGAGGGTGCCTACAAATCCTAGGCACTAGGCAGTGAGTTCAGGAAATCGCGTGCCAGGGGATGAGGTTGCAAGCGGAGAGCCTAGAGGAGGACAAAACGGTGGCGCTTGGCAACGGAAAGGCGGAGTGAGTGAGCAGGGGCGGGACGGGAGACGACAGGCGCCCTTCATCGATGGAGCGAAAGGGCTACAGCCTGATGCAAGGCGGCTTTAAGACTCGCCTAGCCCAGTTGATGCGCAGGAGAGGTTTTTTTATCCGTGCGCAGTTTTACGCGCCTGCAACGTCGCGAATCTGCAAAAATATATGAAAAAATAAAGCTAAGAGTGTAAATGAATAAATAAACAGGTAGTAAAACATATGGAAATTTAAAACCTTACAATTGTAGTACAAATGATGTTAAAAGTAACTGCAAAGACTTATCTGCAAACACATACTATTCCTAGCGAAAAGACAGTCCAGCCTGAACTTGTGCTGATATGATTTTGTAAACAAAACTTTCCTTAATAGGGCTGCAAAACATGAATACCACAAATGAATTGTCTTTCTCCATCGCTCGTGAGGAAGATGCGAAGGAGATTTTGGAATTCCTGCTCACCTATTTTGTAGGAGCAGAGCCCACTGGCAGGTTCACTTTCATCTATACTGGCTGTTTGACAAAACCAAGTCTTCCGGATACGCTCATCTACAACATTCCAACCATTTTTTGAAGAATTCGTCGGCTATCTAATTTGGACCTTTTTTCGTGAGCATCCTAAAGTGTGCATTTAGCCGCTCATGCAGCATATTGGTCAGATCAAAATTTAGGCATTGGTCTAATTCAAGTTCAAGTTCAAGGCCTAGTTCAAGTTCACCAAAAATATAGGCCTGCAGAGCAGTCGGTTTGACGCGAGCTGATGCAGAGGACTCGTTTGCGGAGATGGTGGCAGAGTCGCTGAGGTCTCCAGTCTCTGTCATCGTCCGCAGCTCTGCCCAAACCATCGTCGCCGTCCGACTCAGTGTCCTCCTCGATTTAGACCAACTGCGCCGGGAGCCTGGTGTTGAATTCCTGGCTGAAATTCCTCAAACTAATCTGTTGAACTGAAGTAAAAAATTGTGCCAGGGGAAATTTTTCTTACAAATT
Source organism: Ptycholaimellus sp. GST1_10 (assembly GCA_030248095.1). Lineage (NCBI taxonomy): Eukaryota > Metazoa > Nematoda > Chromadorea > Chromadorida > Chromadoridae > Ptycholaimellus > Ptycholaimellus sp. GST1_10. The sequence continues at coordinate 13,290 of JASANA010000752.1, forward strand.
TTTGTTTTATTGTTTCATAACCGACAATTAACAACCAGACTGGTTTGTAGAGAGGACAAAGGATGATCTGGCTAGATGGCCATCCAGTGAGGCGCAAATAAGGCGTCTAGTAGGCCGCCTTGAGCAGGGCTTGGAGGATCTGGCACACTTGCATGCATGCCGACTTCTGCTCAAGTTTCTCATTCTCTGCGTTCACCCGGACTACTACAGGTTGTCGTGCTTCAAAAATGCGATTGTTCATCTGCATCAGGGCTGGTGGCAGAAAACCAAGCATACAAATAAAAACCATACAAGTTTTTTGCAAAAAAAAATTTAATCTGAAATCTGGATAAAACTAAAAATATTAATTTAGGTTATTAAGTTATGTGCCAGGCGATCCTTTATAGTTTAGCACATTTGGAGCAAAAATAGGCTTCCAACACAATTTTTGTGCCTTGACAAAGGATTTTCGGCCTTTAATTGGACTTTCGGTCAAGTGATTTCTGTTAAAAATGAAAATAAAATTTTTCTGTAAAAATGCTAATTAAATTCTTGGTTCAGGCAAGGAATAGCAGAGAAGGCCATTGGACTGAGCATAGCCTGTGCGAAGAGCCTGGGTGCCAGTCATGTCTGTGTCACTGCCCTCTCACGAAATAGCCAGAACCTTTTCGCCCGAAAACTTCGCTTTCAGCTGCTCAAGGTCAGTTGTTGGTCATGAAAGTTTGGTTCACCTTTATTTTTTGTAATTGCAGATCATTGAGCATGTGGACGTTTTGGATGAAAAGGGTCGGCAGGTGTTTAATTGCGACGATGGTACCACTTGCGGTCAGCTGCTATTTTCGGAAATTCTTTAAAAGCGTGAACGTTTTTTGAATGAACTTATTTGAAGCTTATTTTAGTTTTTTTCGAGTTGCCTATTTTTTTTACAAAAAGATGATAAAAATTAGAAAATAAATGTTTGTCCCATGTGTGTCTGAAATCCTTTGGCATTAAAACATGAAATGTCATACCGAATAGGCAATTCAATACGAAGCCGCAGCAAAATCGCATTCCATCAACTCTCAAAACAGCAGCATGAACGAAACTGGAGCGAAATGGCTAATGGCGAAAAAAGCAAATCTTTCTCAAAACTAAAGCGAGTCAGCATAGCTAGAAATATCGAGGCTGCCGACGCAGGCGCAGCCATTGGAGTAGGCGGCAGAGCAGAAACGGCACGCTACCTCCTTCCTCGATGAAGCCTTGTAGCACTGCCCTAGAATTTGCTGCTCTATAGCTTCGCGTTGGATGCAAAAATAATGCCGTGACTACCTTTAAAGCAGGAAGTACAGAAATTGCTGCTGCAGTGTTTGCAGAAGTGCATACCACCTTGATCCGCTTGGTAGTACACGGTGCAGCCACTGCATTGTGCCTTTTCTGGAAAACGCAGCCATGAACAACGATGCGGAGATTAAAGAAGGTTAAGGTAACGGGAATAGTCCCAACAATGGGAAAAGGCTGTTTTGGAATCCCAGTCCATCCATTTCTGGAAGATTCCCTGAAAGTTGATCAATCAGAGTAACCATTAATCCAAATAATATTTCATTTGAGCACAAAGTTTAAAAAATAGAGCAATTGCAAATTGCATGTTTGCATGGCTTAGGAAAATAAAATAAAATTTCGAAACGACAAATATTTTGCTCGCTTATATACAATTTCTTCGGAACGAGAATGCATTGGCAGTTAGGCGAAATATTTTCGTTAATCGCGGAATTTGCTGGTAACACAAAATATGTAACATATCTTTGATCGTTGGTGATTGTCAACAACCGCCTTTACCTCGTAGAGGATTGATAGGAGCTTTGGATCCAGTCGATTCTTGAATGGGGCGATTTGAGCGGGTTTGAAATGGAGACATTTGGGCAGCAGCGCCGTGAACAGTCTCCGCAGTCCATACTTGCTGACCAGCACCAGCACCTCCAGCAATCCCTCTTCTCCCGCCTTCAGACCTGCATTGACCCCCATTTCGGCACATATTACCAGTCCTTTGATCACACGCGTCTCAGTGCAGTACGTTTTCGAACCACGCCATATAACGGCAGAAGTGCAAAAAACTAACCCGTAACCTCTGTGATGAGAAAATTTTCGCAGAGCTTGCCGACGGCCTTCATCTCCCACTCCTCCGCAAAGCCTAGCAGAACGTCTGCGTTGGCTTTGCTCACCTCCCCCAGCAGTGGAGTTGGCACCAGCAGCCGAAGCAGTTCCACCACATCATCCACCCTACAACTGACAACATCTCCAGGAGCTGGAAGCATTTGGCAGGCCTACTTTTTGCCCGGCAAGTCGATGTTGGCCTCCTGAGCTTCACGCCAGTTAGATTCCGCACAGAGCATTCGCTGGAAGACTGGACTGTGCATGGCGAGGGCATCCTAGAATGGCTCAAGGAGCAATGCGAGAAACTTATCTCTTTTGAAAGAAGCTACCTTGGGAACCCAAAGCTTACGTCCCTCCACGGTGAGGGAGAGATTGAAGAAATCTGACTGCTGCAGGAATTCCTCTGGCACCTCCTTGGGGCCAGTTTCCTCCTTAGCCTCGATGTCAGCCATAATTTTTCTTGAGCACGCTGCGGAGTCCTTGAGAAAGGTCAATTTGCAGCGGTCAATTTGCGCACACTTTTGCGGCCTGGAATGACAACAGCCGTGATATAGTCCTTGTCGCAATACATATACCATCCCTGTCGATTATTCTACATCCAGTCATCTGTTATATTCAAAATTACCGTAGAAATGCGAAAGATATTTTCTCGTATCAATCACTAAAGGAGAAGGAGTTGTTCAACTAAAACTACTACTATTTTATTAAAATTGCAACAAATATGCAAGAGTAAAATGCGCTTGGTACCATGTGCTTATATTAACAGCCCTGCAAATAGTTAATTTTTTCGGGCCCTTCTTTACATTTTGTAAAAAAAATTGCAGGAATGTTTCACCCCCCTATAGGGGGGGCCACATCCGGATGTGTCCCCCTTCCACATCCGGATGTGCCCCCCCCTCTACATCCGGATGTGTCCCCCCTCCACATCCAGTTGGCATCTGAGGTCTCATCTAGCACAAAACAAACTTGAATGGAAATGCATTATTTGTGTGACATTGAAATGAATATTTGTCTGGCACGTGGCAATGGCAAGAAGGAGAGGCAGTCACAACATTCTTAAAGTCACTTGCGGCAGTTGGGGCAGAAATGCTTCATATGAGGCTTCATAACTGAGGAAATTTGATGAGGGAAAAGACGAGAGCAGGTGGCTTTGGTGTGGTTCCAATTGCCACAGGAGGACAAAATCTTCAGCTTTGAGGGAGAGCTGGCCACAAGAGACTGAAGTGAAGTAGGAGATGACAGGGACTGGAGGCTTCCCTGACACATCACCCACTGAGATCACCTGTCAACTCTGCTCTTCATTAACTTGTCTGCTCAAAGTATAAAGGGTAAAACTTGAAGAGAAGATGTTCGAAGAATATGGAGAATTTTTGTCTGGATTTGCTGGTGGGCAGGATAACGGCGGAGGTGAGGCTGGAAGCTGAGTAGGGAGTTGATGAGGAAGGCGAGGGCAAATAAGCCACAGGCTGCTCCTCCCTGCTGCTTGGCTGGGCTGTAGCAGGCCACCTTGACACCCTTCTCCTCGATCCCCATTCCTTGTAGAGGAGAGCAAGCTCCCGCTTTGTCTCCGCTGGGAGGCTGAAGAAAGGAGACTGGTCAAGGAAGACAGTGGTGATTGAGAGAAGAATAAACGAGATGGAGAGACTGTCATAGAGGCAGACAGGAGAGCCCGGGATGGCAGTGGTGGCGATCCAGTGAGGTGGGACGAAGTGGATGCTGGCTGCAGGAACCTGGCTGCTGAGGAGGAGCATGGCTTGGTGTAGAGAGTCGATGCTTGGACCAGCAAGAGCTCACAGGGAAGATGGCGCTGCCAGCGCACTCCACTCTGGCTTCTTCGCCTGGCACAGCTTCAGAACCTTCTCCACTTTCTCATCCCTCACCTAGCCCTACCTACCGTGGGGGGGAGGCGGTTTTCGCGATTTTTTCAACTAGCTATATCTTCACAACCACCAAATATTTTTTGATGAAATTTTGTCAGAAGGTGCATCTAATTACTAGGTACATTGTGTGAACATATGGTGTCAATTGGTTTGAAACTTGCGGATTTATTTCCATTTGTATAACATGAGTAAATGGTTTGGGCACAATTTAGCATATTGGTTTGTTTTGTCTAGAAATGCGTTAATTATTCAGTTTAAATCAATGTTAATGCATTTTCCTGGAAAAAAATAGTTAAAACAATGGTTTTTGGCTATTTACTTGCTGCTTTTTGATTAATAAATCATCACATGCTAAAATTATAGTGATCTTGCATGAATTTTTGCCTCAAATGATAGCCCTGCTCATATGATTCATTATACATATACTCATCTTAGAAAAATTGCAATAACACCAATAGGTTTTATCCGTTTGGCAAATAAATTTAACACAAAATGACTGACCTATAGGAGCTACTTTTGAGAAATTTTCATTGGAAAATATTGTGTTTTTGTTGAGATATAACTTGTTGACAAAATCGCGAAAACCGCCTCCCCCCCACGGTAGCAATAACCTACCTAGCAATTTTGAGGCTTTTCTCGCGAGTATGCGCTAATTCTTGGATGCTCTTTCCAATGCAAAAAGAATCGGAGCAAACGGTGGCTTCTATCTGCAGCTAAATATCAGTTTTAAGATCTAGCATTGACCCTTGATTATGACACCTGGGTCAAAAAGAGGGCCTGGGCACTGACAGTCGCTGCGCTCCCTCGCGCCAGGCCAATTCATATTTGATAGACATATTGGTATTGTTTGAGGCTTCTCCACACATCAACTACCATAGAACACAATGTACATCTGCAATCGTAAAGGCATAGATACAGAGAAATGAGCCTAATCTGGATGTAGTGGGGAGACATCTGGATGTGGAGGGTGGACACATCCAGATGTGGAGGGGGGGGGGGGCACATCCGGATGTGGAGAGGGGCACATCCGGATGTGGAGGGGGGACACATCCGGATGTGGAGGGGGGACACATCCGGATGTGGAGGGGGGACACATCCGGATGTGGCCCCCCCTATAGGGAGGTGGCCTCAAAAATTAAGGCACTGCTTGAAAAAAATTGATTGATGAAATTCGTGTTTAAATCACCTCGCCACGATGTCAGTTGTGCATTTGGTAATTGTTGCTAAATTCGGTAGTTGTTGCTAAATTCAAATTGAACTTTTATTGCCACACCATTACTTGCATCGTTCAATATCCAAAAAAAAACAAAAATCGGGATTGACTGGCGACAGGTTTTCCAAGCTGATGTAGTTTCCATTCCAGCCCAGTCCAGCCAGCCAGAGCCCCTGTGCATTTGCAGCCCCTTGGTGCACACGAAAAACGTCTCGGAGCGCCCCCCTCCCTCTGCCCAAAGTTTTCCTTTGGAACCACAGCTCCAGAAATATCAAAATTGTAGCCTACCGGGGGGGGGTACGAAGTCTTCGGACACCCTAAGATAAATTTTTGAAAATTTATTTCTCTAGTTCCTTGAAAGGTAGAGAGCTGATTTTTTCACACAATGTTCACTAAACCTTGCTTAGTATATGCATAAATTGGCTTTTCATTTTGTTGCATAGAACTGGAGAAATTACAGTTTTCGTGAGGCCATTCAAAAATAAAACTGTCCTGTTGTAGAGGCTATTAACCATAGGGACGGGAGAAGTGTATAGTGTACATTGGATGCAATTTCTCAACATTAAAAAAACCTGGAGGTCTAAAATTTTACGTTAATGTTGATGAACCTTAGACCTTAATTGTGGTAAATTTTGAGCTCCAAAACTTTAGCTGGGGCTGAGCAATGAAGCCTCAAAATGAGGTAATAAAATTTTATGGAGGGGCAGTTCTACTTTTTTAACGACCTCACAAATTTTGTCATTTCTCCTGTTCTCTGCAAAAACATGAGAAGCCAATTTATGCATATACTAAGCAAGGTTTAGGGAACATTGTGTGAAAAAATCAGCTCTCTAGCTTTCAAGTAATTGGAGAAATTAATTTTCAAAAATTGGTCTTAGGGTGTCCGAAGACTTCGTACCCCCCCCCGGTATCAGTGTCAATAATAATTGAAATTTTGAATTTTCGAGAACCAGCCCTTTTTCATCTGATTCAAACCGTGGCGTTCAAGGCAAAGAGTGGTACACAAGATCGGTAGTGATGAGCTATGGGAGAAAAAGCTAATGCTGGATGTAAGGCAAATCCATTCGATAAACCGTTTAAAAACCAGAAAAATTAGAACAATAAATTTTCAAAAAAAAATTTCTGTTTACCAATGAAAAACATAAGTTGAGATTGGAAGCAAAAGCCGAAATCTGGCGGAGCGGATGCTAATTCCACTTTGTTTAGTCGGCTAAAGCGCCTGCACCATCATCGACGTTCAGCACTGGTTTCAGGTTTTCATTTGGGCACTAGTAGTAGTTTGTAGCTCCTGTCCTCTTTGTGCGGACGATGATCATCTCACTGTACCAGGTGGAGGTGACCATGAAGAAGTGCAGGCCACTACAGAATACATATGCATGATTTGATCAACTTCATGCTTCATGCAGACCTACGGCCTCTACCCGCCCTTAATTGATCTGCCCTAATTGGTTGACCAACCAGCCAGAGCTGAAAGACATAGCTAAATTTATGCTGTTTTTGAATGTCGAGTGTTAAACAATTCTGAAAATATCTCCTAGGGCGCGACAGCTCTCCTAGGGCGCGACAGCGCCCTAGTTATGAATGGGTGATCGAGTTTTTGGGTGGTTGCATGTCCCGAGGTTCAGTGCCTTGGATATTGGTTAAAACTATGGACATATGCATATCAATCGAAAGCTCTTAAGGTGCTGCCGATGACGAAAATCGTGAAATTTTGAATTAGGCCTTTGAATTTTTAAAATCTTTCAAAAACCTACAAAAAATGGGTAAAAACATGACATGTCCAACTTTGATGTGTTCTCAATTTTGAACAAAGCCAAAATTCAGAAATCGAAGAATTACGTGTTTTAGCAAATTGTTTCAGCTTTCCAACAGTGCTATTTGTGTTATAAGTTACCTGGAGAAATTTCCCAATCAATTCACGTTTTTGAGTGCGATTTTGTTCAATTTGGTGCTCTACCCATTTTATAATGTTTCATTTTAGTGAAACTGCGCAGTTTTACATGTTCCGTTTGTTGAATGCTCCTCAAAGTTTAAATTGATGCTCAGGTAGTAGTTGGTACGGTATTATTAGCCAGCCATTGCCTCAATGTAAATCATCATTTTCTTGAAGCCTTGTTCATGTAGCGAACTCGTAGCCTTTTTCATGTGGGAAAATTATAAAATGCCTTCCACATGAACAAGATATAGACAAGACTAAAATGCTACAGCATGAGATTTGCGATCATCAAAAAGAAATAGACAAGTTGTAACACAATCCTAATTTATTTTGATTTGAATTGTGATAAATTTTAAAATGTCCATTTAATTGGCTTGGTCCACTGTCTAAAAACTCCACTGCTCATTCATAAGCAGGCGGCAATTTTGGCACAAAGCACAAAAACTTTCGAAAAATTAATAAAAAAGTAAATAACAAAAAACAAAGTAAAAATGCAAAAAATTCCATATATATACATCGTAAAAATTTGTTGAATTTTTTAGATATAATCAAACTAAAATTTATCTTTTAGGTGTGGAAAATGAACAATATCGAAATCAAATTGAAACAAGCAGAGGTAAAATTCAAGTGTGCAAACACTCGAAATATGATCGATATTTATTGTGCCTTTGGGCATTTATTTCTTCTTTTCAAGGCTTAAGGTTTGAAAATTATTCCAAAAATATTATTTAAAATTTAAACTTTGAAAATTATTCAAAAGTTAAGCGAAAATTGAGGATAAACACGAATTGGATTGCTCTACTTAGGAAAGATTTCTGCCATAAATTGCCGCCTGCTTATGAATGAGCAGTGGAGTTTTGAGACAGTGGACCAAGCCAATTAAATGAACATTTTAAAATTTATCACAATTCAAATCAAAATAAATTAGGATTGTGTTACAACTTGTCTATTTATTTTTGATGATCGCAAATTCATAAGCTTCTCATGCTGTAGCATTTTAGTCTATTAAATATGGAAGCCGAAATTAATTTAAAATGATTTTAGGTAGGTCTAGGTAATGTTAGATATATTGCAAACCAATTAAAATGTTTTGAATCCTGATACAAAATATTTGTGTCCTTTATTTAATGGTCAATGTTTGTCACTAAATAAAAAAAGCTGTTCATTGTTGATCGTCTATTTTTTATTTTTTCACCATATTTCATTTTTTCATCATTTTTCCATGTAATTTTGATTTTAGAGAAACCATGAATATTTTTCCGTAAAATAGAAGGCTGCTAAATTACTTTTCTACAAACGTCGGAAACGTTGAGCACTACAAACCTGAAACGCGTTTGCCACCAACGCACTACTTTGCGACAAACTGGATCACATTTAGTCGACTTCTATTCCATACCGATACTGTAAACTGTAGACATACTGTAAACAGATTGTTGCGTTCGAAAACGAATCTCTGGGAACAAATGTATTATTTTCTACATTTCATAATCCTGCAAGGGCTTCGGCCGGCCTCATTCCATTTTTATCAGGCTCAACTAACCAGCTTTGTGAAACAAAACATCATCACGAACTTATTTTCGCAACTTATCGACTCTGTTTTGGAATCGCTCCTATTATCCGTCTTCTTCTTCCAATCTAAATCCCTTGCCCATAAATCAAGAGGCCAACCTTGGAGTCGATGCCAGTCAGGATGGCGTCCAGCTCTGCCTGTTTGTTGCTCTTCTGGCGAGGACTTGGCTGGAGCAGGGAGGCGGCCGCGGAGCGTTGGCTGTAGCGGTGCTGTGAGTGCCAGAGCTCCGCATAGCGGGAGCCCGATTGGTGCAGCAGACTCTCATGGTCCCCTTCCTCTACCACCCGCCCGTTTTCCAGCACCTGACAGTCCCTCATGCCTCACTCACTCGCATGGAAGGGTGACTTAATGAATTTTGACTCTTAAAACCGGTACAAACCACTAGGAAATTTCTAAATCGTTTGATGATTAGTGCTTAAATGAACGTCAATCAGGCCGGCCAATTGCCCTAGTCTGTGAAAACTTTAGTAAATCTTGTGAGTGAAACATCGGGTACCAGGATTTTGTCCGCATCCACGATGGTGGCCAGGCGATGGGCGATGAATAGGCTGGTTCGCTGGGCCGTTGCTTCCTGGCAAAGTTAGAGATGAATAATGAAACGCAAATGATTGCTGGGTGAGGAGTGTGACCTTCATGGAAGTCATGATGGCTTCCTCAGTGAGAGCATCTAGGGAGGAGGTGGCCTCGTCGTAGATGAGCGCATCCTTGAGGATGGCTCTGGCGATGGCTACCCGCTGTTTCTCCCCGCCCGACAGCTTCAGGCCGCGCTCTCCCACGATTGTTTCGTACCTGTACAAGATATAACTGGTACCATCGGCATGCCAAATGTGGTCTCTTTTCTCTTGGCTTGGCTGGCCAGAAAAGTCTTGGGGGATTCTGGTCATCAGCCCATTTTGCTTCTTTACGGTTTCAAAATTTGGTTGGGTTTCAACTGTACAACACCCATTGTTTAGTGGGTGGTGGGGGCACTCCCCCAACCACCCCACTCCCGGGCGAACAAACGATGCATTGGCTTGGCCGCCCTAAGCGTAACCTCACCGAGCCCTTAGCTGGTTTCCTCAAACAAGAGAGCTGGCAGGTGTTAGCTACCAAGTCAATTCCGAAGAAGACTGTACTCCCAGGATGGAAAGCAACCCACTCTAATGCTTCTGTTCCCAATTTCTCATTGATTACTTCTGGCCATATCAATGCATGAAACTGCTCAGAATTGAGCAAGTTGAAATCGGTGAACTAATCAACTATTATGCTTAATATTTGCAAAATTGTTGAAAATTTCAAGTATTCCAGCCATCCTTGCACAGGTTCTCATGCGTTTTGGAGGGGCTGGAGGCCTTTTCTGATGACTTTTGGGAGAAAAGGGGTGGTTAAGAGTAGTTCCCAATGTCTATACGAATTGCCTCCTTTGCCAATTCGATTCATGCCACATCCACAGACTTGAGCTCAGTTTGCCAGGATCAGACGTGGATGAGGAATACTTGTCTAATGTCCCCAAGAAGGCTAGAAGGAATCAACGGCTGTCTAAACAGAACAGCCACAGGGAGCCAGTGTCAGAGGAGTTCATCTGCCGCCTCAAGTACTGACTGACTAATCTTTAAGCTGGCAAAAGACATGGACTTGGAGTTCTGGAGGAAAGATGCTATGCAGAACAGCCTAGGTGTTAGCCCAAACCAGCTTCACCATCTGAAGAACGGAGCAAATTCTTTCTTTACTGTTTCAAAATTTGGTTGGGTTTCAACTGTTCAACACCCATTGTTTAGTGGGTGGTGGGGGCACTCCCCCAACCACCCCACTCCCGGGCGAACAAGCGATGCATTGGCTTGGCCGCCCTAAGCGTAACCTCACCGAGCCCTTAGCTGGTTTCCTCAAACAAGAGAGCTGGCAGGTGTTAGCTACCAAGTCAATTCCGAAGAAGACTGTACTCCCAGGATGGAAAGCAACCCGCTCTAATGCTTCTGTTCCCAATTTCTCATTGATTACTTCTGGCCATATCAATGCATGAAACTGCTCAGAATTGAGCAAGTTGAAATCAGTGAACTAATCAACTATTATGCTTAATATTTGCAAAATTGTTGAAAATTTCAAGTATTCCAGCCATCCTTGCACAGGTTCTCATGCGTTTTGGAGGGGCTGGAGGCCTTTTCTGATGACTTTTGGGAGAAAAGGGGTGGTTAAGAGTAGTTCCCAATGTCTATACGAATTGCCTCCTTTGCCAATTCGATTCATGCCACATCCACAGACTTGAGCTCAGTTTGCCAGGATCAGACGTGGATGAGGAATACCTGTCTAATGTCCCCAAGAAGGCTAGAAGGAATCAACGGCTGTCTAAACAGAACAGCCACAGGGAGCCAGTGTCAGAGGAGTTCATCTGCCGCCTCAAGTACTGACTGACTAATCTTTAAGCTGGCAAAAGACATGGACTTGGAGTTCTGGAGGAAAGATGCTATGCAGAACAGCCTAGGTGTTAGCCCAAACCAGCTTCACCATCTGAAGAACGGAGCAAATTCTTTCTTTACGGTTTCAAAATTTGGTTGGGTTTCAACTGTACAACACCCATTGTTTAGTGGGTGGTGGGGGCACTCCCCCAACCACCCCACTCCCGGGCGAACAAACGATGCATTGGCTTGGCCGCCCTAAGCGTAACCTCACCGAGCCCTTAGCTGGTTTCCTCAAACAAGAGAGCTGGCAGGTGTTAGCTACCAAGTCAATTCCGAAGAAGACTGTACTCCCAGGATGGAAAGCAACCCACTCTAATGCTTCTGTTCCCAATTTCTCATTGATTACTTCTGGCCATATCAATGCATGAAACTGCTCAGAATTGAGCAAGTTGAAATCGGTGAACTAATCAACTATTATGCTTAATATTTGCAAAATTGTTGAAAATTTCAAGTATTCCAGCCATCCTTGCACAGGTTCTCATGCGTTTTGGAGGGGCTGGAGGCCTTTTCTGATGACTTTTGGGAGAAAAGGGGTGGTTAAGAGTAGTTCCCAATGTCTATACGAATTGCCTCCTTTGCCAATTCGATTCATGCCACATCCACAGACTTGAGCTCAGTTTGCCAGGATCAGACGTGGATGAGGAATACCTGTCTAATGTCCCCAAGAAGGCTAGAAGGAATCAACGGCTGTCTAAACAGAACAGCCACAGGGAGCCAGTGTCAGAGGAGTTCATCTGCCGCCTCAAGTACTGACTGACTAATCTTTAAGCTGGCAAAAGACATGGACTTGGAGTTCTGGAGGAAAGATGCTATGCAGAACAGCCTAGGTGTTAGCCCAAACCAGCTTCACCATCTGAAGAACGGAGCAAATTCTTTCTTTACTGTTTCAAAATTTGGTTGGGTTTCAACTGTTCAACACCCATTGTTTAGTGGGTGGTGGGGGCACTCCCCCAACCACCCCACTCCCGGGCGAACAAACGATGCATTGGCTTGGCCGCCCTAAGCGTAACCTCACCGAGCCCTTAGCTGGTTTCCTCAAACAAGAGAGCTGGCAGGTGTTAGCTACCAAGTCAATTCCGAAGAAGACTGTACTCCCAGGATGGAAAGCAACCCGCTCTAATGCTTCTGTTCCCAATTTCTCATTGATTACTTCTGGCCATATCAATGCATGAAACTGCTCAGAATTGAGCAAGTTGAAATCAGTGAACTAATCAACTATTATGCTTAATATTTGCAAAATTGTTGAAAATTTCAAGTATTCCAGCCATCCTTGCACAGGTTCTCATGCGTTTTGGAGGGGCTGGAGGCCTTTTCTGATGACTTTTGGGAGAAAAGGGGTGGTTAAGAGTAGTTCCCAATGTCTATACGAATTGCCTCCTTTGCCAATTCGATTCATGCCACATCCACAGACTTGAGCTCAGTTTGCCAGGATCAGACGTGGATGAGGAATACCTGTCTAATGTCCCCAAGAAGGCTAGAAGGAATCAACGGCTGTCTAAACAGAACAGCCACAGGGAGCCAGTGTCAGAGGAGTTCATCTGCCGCCTCAAGTACTGACTGACTAATCTTTAAGCTGGCAAAAGACATGGACTTGGAGTTCTGGAGGAAAGATGCTATGCAGAACAGCCTAGGTGTTAGCCCAAACCAGCTTCACCATCTGAAGAACGGAGCAAATTCTTTCTTTACTGTTTCAAAATTTGGTTGGGTTTCAACTGTTCAACACCCATTGTTTAGTGGGTGGTGGGGGCACTCCCCCAACCACCCCACTCCCGGGCGAACAAACGATGCATTGGCTTGGCCGCCCTAAGCGTAACCTCACCGAGCCCTTAGCTGGTTTCCTCAAACAAGAGAGCTGGCAGGTGTTAGCTACCAAGTCAATTCCGAAGAAGACTGTACTCCCAGGATGGAAAGCAACCCGCTCTAATGCTTCTGTTCCCAATTTCTCATTGATTACTTCTGGCCATATCAATGCATGAAACTGCTCAGAATTGAGCAAGTTGAAATCGGTGAACTAATCAACTATTATGCTTAATATTTGCAAAATTGTTGAAAATTTCAAGTATTCCAGCCATCCTTGCACAGGTTCTCATGCGTTTTGGAGGGGCTGGAGGCCTTTTCTGATGACTTTTGGGAGAAAAGGGGTGGTTAAGAGTAGTTCCCAATGTCTATACGAATTGCCTCCTTTGCCAATTCGATTCATGCCACATCCACAGACTTGAGCTCAGTTTGCCAGGATCAGACGTGGATGAGGAATACCTGTCTAATGTCCCCAAGAAGGCTAGAAGGAATCAACGGCTGTCTAAACAGAACAGCCACAGGGAGCCAGTGTCAGAGGAGTTCATCTGCCGCCTCAAGTACTGACTGACTAATCTTTAAGCTGGCAAAAGACATGGACTTGGAGTTCTGGAGGAAAGATGCTATGCAGAACAGCCTAGGTGTTAGCCCAAACCAGCTTCACCATCTGAAGAACGGAGCAAATTCTTTCTTTACTGTTTCAAAATTTGGTTGGGTTTCAACTGTTCAACACCCATTGTTTAGTGGGTGGTGGGGGCACTCCCCCAACCACCCCACTCCCGGGCGAACAAACGATGCATTGGCTTGGCCGCCCTAAGCGTAACCTCACCGAGCCCTTAGCTGGTTTCCTCAAACAAGAGAGCTGGCAGGTGTTAGCTACCAAGTCAATTCCGAAGAAGACTGTACTCCCAGGATGGAAAGCAACCCGCTCTAATGCTTCTGTTCCCAATTTCTCATTGATTACTTCTGGCCATATCAATGCATGAAACTGCTCAGAATTGAGCAAGTTGAAATCGGTGAACTAATCAACTATTATGCTTAATATTTGCAAAATTGTTGAAAATTTCAAGTATTCCAGCCATCCTTGCACAGGTTCTCATGCGTTTTGGAGGGGCTGGAGGCCTTTTCTGATGACTTTTGGGAGAAAAGGGGTGGTTAAGAGTAGTTCCCAATGTCTATACGAATTGCCTCCTTTGCCAATTCGATTCATGCCACATCCACAGACTTGAGCTCAGTTTGCCAGGATCAGACGTGGATGAGGAATACCTGTCTAATGTCCCCAAGAAGGCTAGAAGGAATCAACGGCTGTCTAAACAGAACAGCCACAGGGAGCCAGTGTCAGAGGAGTTCATCTGCCGCCTCAAGTACTGACTGACTAATCTTTAAGCTGGCAAAAGACATGGACTTGGAGTTCTGGAGGAAAGATGCTATGCAGAACAGCCTAGGTGTTAGCCCAAACCAGCTTCACCATCTGAAGAACGGAGCAAATTCTTTCTTTACTGTTTCAAAATTTGGTTGGGTTTCAACTGTTCAACACCCATTGTTTAGTGGGTGGTGGGGGCACTCCCCCAACCACCCCACTCCCGGGCGAACAAACGATGCATTGGCTTGGCCGCCCTAAGCGTAACCTCACCGAGCCCTTAGCTGGTTTCCTCAAACAAGAGAGCTGGCAGGTGTTAGCTACCAAGTCAATTCCGAAGAAGACTGTACTCCCAGGATGGAAAGCAACCCGCTCTAATGCTTCTGTTCCCAATTTCTCATTGATTACTTCTGGCCATATCAATGCATGAAACTGCTCAGAATTGAGCAAGTTGAAATCGGTGAACTAATCAACTATTATGCTTAATATTTGCAAAATTGTTGAAAATTTCAAGTATTCCAGCCATCCTTGCACAGGTTCTCATGCGTTTTGGAGGGGCTGGAGGCCTTTTCTGATGACTTTTGGGAGAAAAGGGGTGGTTAAGAGTAGTTCCCAATGTCTATACGAATTGCCTCCTTTGCCAATTCGATTCATGCCACATCCACAGACTTGAGCTCAGTTTGCCAGGATCAGACGTGGATGAGGAATACCTGTCTAATGTCCCCAAGAAGGCTAGAAGGAATCAACGGCTGTCTAAACAGAACAGCCACAGGGAGCCAGTGTCAGAGGAGTTCATCTGCCGCCTCAAGTACTGACTGACTAATCTTTAAGCTGGCAAAAGACATGGACTTGGAGTTCTGGAGGAAAGATGCTATGCAGAACAGCCTAGGTGTTAGCCCAAACCAGCTTCACCATCTGAAGAACGGAGCAAATTCTTTCTTTACTGTTTCAAAATTTGGTTGGGTTTCAACTGTTCAACACCCATTGTTTAGTGGGTGGTGGGGGCACTCCCCCAACCACCCCACTCCCGGGCGAACAAACGATGCATTGGCTTGGCCGCCCTAAGCGTAACCTCACCGAGCCCTTAGCTGGTTTCCTCAAACAAGAGAGCTGGCAGGTGTTAGCTACCAAGTCAATTCCGAAGAAGACTGTACTCCCAGGATGGAAAGCAACCCGCTCTAATGCTTCTGTTCCCAATTTCTCATTGATTACTTCTGGCCATATCAATGCATGAAACTGCTCAGAATTGAGCAAGTTGAAATCGGTGAACTAAT